>CM033643.1:126861184-127160951 GCA_019512145.1 Engystomops pustulosus
TCTTTGGGATGTGGTGGAACGGGAGATTCGCATCATGGATGTGCAGCTGCCAAATCTGCGGCAACTGTGTGATGCCGTCATGTCAATATGGACCAAAATCTCTGAGGAATGCTTCCAGCACCTTGTTGAATTTATGCCACGAAGAATTGAGGCAGTTCTGAAGGCAAAAGGGGGTCCAACCCGTTACTAGCATGGTGTACCTAATAAAGTGGCCGGTGAGTGTAGTTCAGTATTAGGGTGTGCTCTTCTAAAAAAGAAGCTTTATTCCTGTATAAGGGAGGCAGTATGAGTCTCTTTCTCTGCGCTGTACATGTTGATTTAGACCATCTTTAAACAGTTTGTGTGGAGTTTAGGCCACGTCTACTTGTTTTGACGCCATCCACAGAATGGGGCCACTTTTACATTTATTTTTCCAGGGCCACTTTAAATTCCCAGTCTGCCCTGGGAACATCTATTGATGAAATCTGTAGATGTGCCACTTGGTCCAGTCTGCTGACAGTATAGATTGGACATTCAAGTTCTAGGCACCTCTACTATGTGAGAAAAATTTTACAGGCCAAAGTCCCCCTAATATTCATCTGGTAGGTCTTCAGGTGGGGCCATCATGAGGACACTGTGCAAAATGGGAAAATGGTTAATTTGGTTTCTATTAATCCTCCATAATATTTTTTTTTCCGCTCATGTTGAAAATTTTTATAATTCCTTATGTTCTTTTATCATGATGTATGTGAGGTAAACATGCGAATAATCCCGGTTGCAGCCACTGTCGGTGTTGTCATTTGGTAGTCACTGGAGTGTAAATGCAGGGGTGGGGCATTTAACCTCTCTGCCTCCTGTCCCCAAAGAGGTCAAGGTGTCATCCTTCAGGTGGGGCCGTCATGGAGGACTAATGGAAACAGAATTAACTGTAGGAATAATTCCCATTTTTGCTAAGTTTTTTTAAAATTAGTTACTAAGAAATAACAAAACTATACAAAATTTGTTATCTCCATGATGTTTGGCCTACCGGATGAAAGTTACAAAAAAAGCCTATGAGAATATGGTGCAGTTCTGTTTTTACATCAATTTTACCACATTTGGAATTTTCTTCCAGCTTCCTAGTACATTGCATGGATTATTAAATGTAACCTCTAAAAAGTAAAGTTTTTCCTCAGATAACGATGGAAACATTAAAAATATATAGTTTTATTAATGTGGGAGTCAAAAACAAAAAGGTGTTCTCTAATGGTTAAAGGTAGCATGCCTGGTCCTGCATCACCAGTGAGACTGAAAACCTGCTACAAAATCCAACACATCAATAAAATGCTTTTTCTTTTACAAGGTTACTATCCTAATGATCTAGGACAGTCTGAATAACGGACAATCACAAACAATATGAAGACTCAGCGGTCAAGATAGCAAATGGGTGCCATAAAGTCTAACCAATCCATAAGGCACAAAACCAAAAGATGTGACAAAAAACACTATGGTGAGAAAGAAAGAAGAATTGAAGTCCATAACTACTATTGAACCCTCCAATTACCCTAATGCAATCCATATAGATAAAAATATAAGATAGATGAGATCCAAATAATAAACTCTAGCGAGTACAGTAACAGGAACACATGTAAATTTAAACACCAACTACATACAGTGGATGCTATATTGAGTAACGATCTAAGCACGAAGGACGGGGAAAACGTAAACAATCCCCAAAGTCCGACGCTCTTGTAGAGATGGACGTAGGTACCAGAATAAGAGAAGTGCCCGGGGCATACCAGAGACAGGCTGCGATAAACACCATTATGCGCATTAGAGTCAACGCATTTGCGCTAGACGCAGAACGTGCATTAAAGTTGAAGCATGCGCAATAGACAGAGCGCAAGATACATTGGAACCAATCACAACCGGGGGGAAGCACCTGACCGGAGACAGTGATTGGAGGAGTCGCTCACACCCACAGAGTGACGTCACAATTAAACCTTTAAAAGTCTGCAGACGGCATCCAAAGCTGCTATTGCCCCGAAACTCCTGAGGACGCCACGCTAGGTGGCAAAACTTGTCGGGGGGGGGGGGGGGGGGGGGGGCGACGTTAGGCTTTAACTCAGAGATAGAGGACAGCCAGCGGAGGAGCAAACCTGCTTAAGCTTCTCACGGAGGATCTATGTACTAAACGGACCTCATAGGGAGATGAGGGGAAAGTGAATAGACATAGGATATTACCGATGAGGATAGCGAGATGTGTGCATGGTGTGAATTACCCTACCCCAATCCTAAATCTACCCCCACCCTACAAAAACCCTCTGTTTGAATGCTAAATGATGTTATACGCTAAGACACCTTAAAAGGAACTAGATAGACAAAGCGATCAAAAAATCCAAATTGGTTTAAACCAACCGGCATAGAGTCAGAAATATATTCCTTGCACATACTCTGTGTATATTTTTAATTAGACAAGAATTAAATGTTATATTTTAAAAGAGCACTAAAGGGTTAAGATGGCCGAGTGGCCCTATTCTGTTATATATTGAAAAAAGGCATTAACCCAGCTCACAACTGGTTCTACAAGAGAAGGATATTGGTCCTGCATCACCTCAAGAGTGAAAATACATCAGAAACTGAATGCTGCCCAGCAACTTTTCACATAATGATTAACATCAATGTAGAGAGAAGAAGATGGGTGCACCAGCAGTCAGCGCTACGCCCCTGGTGCACCAAGAAGTTCATTTGTATAAAGATAAAAATGTAATTTTTTTTTCTCTAGGATTACAGATAGATGGGAAACGATAATGTCTTGTCTAGAAATGTTATCATTGTGTGATTGAAGGCATTCTGTATATGTACACACCATCTTCAGTTGGAGGCCTGTGTATTTGTGACATTTAAAGTTCTGAGAGATCCATATTAAAATTCACACTGTTTGCAACATTTCCAGCAGGTGGCAGTAAAAACCAGTTGTTATACAGTATATAAAACATGATTAAATGCTATGTTATTTACTAAAATAAGCTTTATTCAGATAGGTATTGATCACATTCATTAGAAAAGGTTATACATTCATTAAAGTGAGACTGAAACAATGTTAAAGAGGAATGTTTTCATAAAATGGCTAGTTATCGTGTAACAGATGCACAGAAAATGCACAAAATCTATAATGTTGCTTGATTTTTATGTATTTATATTTTTCCTGGGGAACGTAGTGTATCAGTAGTTCAGTCTGTTTTAAATCCTTTTGTCTTTGTGTCACAATAATTTATGAAAGTAGATGAGGAAATACCTGAGATCTCATAATATTAATAATAATAATTCTTTATTTATATAGCTCACACAGATTATGCAGCACTACACAAAGCTTGTCAAATTGGTCATCTGTCCTAATGTAAAAAAAAAACTTCAATGTAGAATCCAGCATTACCCCAAACTGTTAAATCTTCTGTCCTTTGCCTATCTGAATCGAATCCAGTTGGAAGCCCATGGACAAACTATACACAAGAAGTCAGTATGATCCGCAAAACCCTAGATGTCCAGGCAGATGCATAGCATGCAGAAAACCTAGAGAGTTAACGCCTTTTGACACAGAGCGACTTAATCATGACATAATACCCTGGTGTGCACAACATCTAGTGGGCGGATCAGGATCACATGGCCAACGCTTATAACGAGAGCTAAGGGGTTACAACATGAAAAAGTAATATGACAATAAGACAATATGTTGTAATACATAATATGTACTATGCACATTATTGTCCAAACAAAGTGGAACAAATGAAAATCCTATTTGAACCTAAAGTTCCTAGATTAATGAAATAACTTCATCTCATAAAAATAGGCATAGGGGAAATCTTTAAGAGGTGAGTATCAAATCTAGTCGCTTATTCATTGAGTTGTCGTTTAGACATCCAGTGCGTTTCACGATTAAGCAGTTTTTTCTTTATGTCCCCTCCTCTAACAGGTTGAAATACCCTCTCAATTGCCATCCAGGCAAAGCCTTCACATGTTTTATTGTGTTCTTCCCTAAAGTGTTTAGAAATAGCAGATACATTGACAGAGTTATTTGTAATGTCTGACCGGTGTCTATGTATCCTTATTTTTAAAAAACCTGTTGTATGACCTATATACTGTTATTACACCACTGACACCTAATTACTGTAGATCTATAGAATTAGAGGAATTACAATTTAAATTTAATAGAGTTCAATTAAATTATAATAGAAAAGACCATGCCTGTGATGATAGGGAATTTCCCACAGTGGCATCAGAACAAGCTTTACACTGTTTGTGACCACATTTATATGTACCTGTCCAGCAACCGCGCAACCACAACCAGGCTTGGCGCAAGCTGTCAGACTAGGTAAGCGGGGTGTAGCGGGGTCAGTTTTAATGTGACAAAGACCAGAGACACAGACCGGCTTGACGGCAGAAATGCGGTTTCCTTGCGGCTTTTATTGGCAGCCAAAACAATGCAGCTTTACAGGCAAGTAAAATAAAACAAAGCGGGGAAACAAAAACGGGCTCGTCTGAGCGCTACCTATACATCAGCAGGTCCCTCTCTAGCAAAGCAGGGTACTCACACACTAGTTCATAAGATATAGCACACAGTATGTGGAGTTTCTCTTTATGTTATGGAAATTCGAAATCCTTGCGTTTTCAGGCAGATAGATTTACCACCTAAATAAGTTGCTGAATATCATTTCCCATTTGTCTACTTTACATTTTCATCATTTTTGTAATGTCTGGATAATTTATTTTGATGTCACGCGGCTTACAAATCGAATAGCGAGGCACAGAGGGGAAGGAGAGCCCTGCAGCTGCCAGGATTTTAGTTTCCTCATTGGCCCCTTTTGTAGGTTATAAAATCTTAGCTTTTTCCTTACCATTTTGGGGTTGGTATCCCCTATTCTTGAAAATTTCGGAACTTTCTTTTGAGGGCAGGAATAGAAAAGAATCAATTCTGTACTGGATTTTTTACTTTTTTTTTCTTTTGGTGTTCACCGTTTAGCCTAATAATCATGTTATCTGTATTTTACAGGTCGATACAATTACGGGGATACCATACATGAATATTTTTTCTTACATTTTACTAAATTTGTCAAATAAAACCCTAATGTGGGGAAAAATCTATCATTTTTGTATTGCCGTCTTCCGAGTGGCATAACATTGTTACTTTTTTGGCTACGGAGCTGGTTGATGGCTTGTTTTTTGTGGGACATGTTGTACTTTGCAGCAGTATCATTCTGGAGTACATATGATCACTTTTTATAGCATTTTTTCTGGGATTGAATAGGTAAAAATCATAATTTTTGGAGGGTTTATAACAGTTTTTTTTTACGGCGTTTATTGTGTGGGTTCAATAATTATTTACTGTTATTCTACGGGTTGTTACGGAAGGGGTGATACTATATATATGTGGGGTTTGTGTTATGATTTAGACTTTTTTTTTATTATTTGTCTCTTTATATGTTTTGGGGCTTTTGGGCATTTTTATTGATTTCTTTCTTTATTCTTTATTGAATAATTATTTTTTTACTTTTTCCACCATGGGACATGAACAAGCAATCATCTGATTGCTTGTTCATGATAATACTCTGCAATACTGATGTATTGCAGGGTATTAGCAGTGTCAGCACATGCATAGGCTGACACTCTGCCTGTAAGATGACGTCACAGACGCCATCTTATCGGCAGTTCTTGCAGGCAACACTGGGGTCCAGATTGGGTTAAGCAGAGGGGCGTAACTAGGAGAGACTGGGCCCCATAGCAGATTTCTGCATGGGCCTCCATTTCCCCTTAAATATATGTATATATATTTAACATACATATTTGTACACTCATTTATATATACACATACAAAGTTCTACACTCATACACACACTGTTATACACTTTTACACACATTTATGAATTCATATATACATTTATACATTCACAAAGATTATATACAAATTCATACAGTATATACATCATATACTTAGATATACAGTATTTATCCACTATATATACACATACATGGAGTATAAGCACGCTGTATAGACACATAAGGGTACATTTATCACATGCTGGCACTAATTGCACCAGTGATGCATCAGTAGTAAAAATCCATTCTTCTTTATTTCATTTAAATTAAAAAGTCCATAGCAAAGACCAACACGTTTCAGGAGAATAATCTCCCTTAAACATGGTAACATTTTGCTCAATGCACAACCATATTTAAAAGAAAAGAGGACTGACATGGGCGGGTACACCCAAGTCTGGACATCACTTCCTCTTTACAGAGCAGATACAATTACAGATACACAGTGGATACAATTGTCATTACAATGGGCAGTATTATAGTAGTTATATTCTTGTACATAGGGGGCAGTATTATAGTAGTTATGAAAGGGAAACAGGTATAAGCGCTCACACACCTGGACATGTAGTCTGTAATCCAGTCTCCACTCCTCTGGGATGCAAGAGAGCCTAGTCCGCCGGCCACGGACACAAATAGTGAAAATTTAAATGCAAGGAATAGCTCAGCATCAGTAGTAAAAATCCATTCTTCTTTATTTCATTTAAATTAAAAAGTCCATAGCAAAGACCAACGCGTTTAAGGAGAATAATCTCCCTTAATCATGGTAACATTTTGCTCAATGCACAACCATATTTAAAAGAAAAGAGGACTGATATGGGCGGGTACACCCAAGTCTGGACATCACTTCCTCTTTACACAGCAGATACAATTACAGATACACAGTGGATACAATTGTCATTACAATACATTTTATACATTTCATTAGAAAATCATCATAAGGTCTTCCCTAAAATTCATACCTGAGGGGATCCTAGTGTTTAAATTCATAATCCAATAAGCCTCTCTTTTTCTTAATGCTTTTAGCCAGTCACCACCTCTTTCTGGTCGATTAACCCTCTCCACACCAAAGAATTTCAAAAAATTTGTTGTTCTATTGTGTTTTTCTACAAAGTGCTTTGTCGCCCCTGATATTCCCTTACTTTTCTTTGATACATCCCCTATATGTTCACTTATTCTGTCCTTTATTTTTCTTTTTGTGCTGCCCACATATTTTATGCAACATGCTGTGCATTCAATGACATAAATCGCATAGTCTGAATTGCAATTAATAAATGTTTCAATATCAAAGGATCTGTCATTGCTTTTCACAGTGTTACATTTTTTGGCATATGCGCACATACTGCACCTACTCCCATGACAAGGAAAAAAGCCCTTCTGTGAGAGCCAAATTTTTTGGTTTTTTTGTTCTTTGTAAAGACTAGGGGACACTATGCTTCCAATGGTTCTACCTCGTCTGGCTACAAATTGCACTCCCTCCTTTAAGATAGTTCGTAATTTTATGTCACTATTCAGCATTGGCAGATACTTTTTTTACTATATTACACACTTGCCCATAGTTGCTGTTAAAATTTGTTGAAAAGGTGATCCTTTCCTTTTTTTTTCTTATTGCACCCTGTTCAGACTCTAATAAAGTGCTTCTGTGAACAGTGTCTATGCGTTTTTTGCTTCCTCAATATGCCATCGCTTGTACCCTCTAGACTTTAAATTTTGGGCTAATTTCTCACATTCTACTTGAAAAACCTTATCTTCAGTACAGTTTCTTTTTAGTCTGTCCATCTGACCTAGTGGGATTGCTTTTATCGTGTGGTTCGGATGACAGCTATCAGCTAGTAAAATTGAATTGACTGTTTGTGGTTTACTGTATGTCTCTGTGAGGATTGATCTGCATTTAGGATCTCCTGTGAGGAACAGATCCAAAAAAGATTTCTTATCCTTTGCCATATCTCCTGTGAACATCAGATTGCAGGAATTATTATTAATATATAGCCTGAATTAACTTATTCTGTCCTCTGGTCCCTTCCAAATAATGAGGATGTCATCCATGAATCTGCCATATCATAGTATATCACCTATAAAAGGGTTGGCAGATTCATAGATGACACCCTCCTCCCACCAGGACATATATAGATTAGATATTGATGGACTAAATTTTGCCCCCCAACGGGGCTCCCTTTGTTTGTAGGAAAAAATCACCATTGAAGCAAAAGTAGTTAGTCTGAAACAAGTGGAATACAGCGGACATAAGAAATTCTTTCAAATTATTATCATACCCACTGTATTATAGTAGTTATATTCTTGTACATAAGGGCAGTATTAAAGTAGTTATATTCGCGTACATAAGGGCAGTATTATAGTAGTTATATTCTTGTACATAGGGGGCAGTACTATAGTAGTTATATTCGTCTATATAGGGGGCAGTATTATAGTAGTTATATTCTGGTAAATATGGGACATTATTATTGTAGTTATATTCTTGTACATAGTTGGCAGTATTGTAGTAGTTATATTCCTCTATATTGTTGGCCAGTATTATAGTAGTTATATTCTTGTACATAGAGGCAGTATTATAGAAGTTATATTCTTGTACATAGGGGACAATATTATAGTAGTTATACTCTTGTACATATGGGGCAGTATTATAGTAGTTATATTCCTCTATATAGGGGGCAGTATTATAGTAGTTATATTTTTTTTACATAGGGGACAGTATTATAGTAGTTATATTCTTGTACATAGGGGGCAGTATTATTGTAATTATATTCTGTTACATAAGGGCAGTATTACAGTAGTTATATTCTTGTACATAGTGGGCAGTATTATAGCAGTTATATCCGATGAAAGGGCAGAATTTTAGTATATTCAACGTGCGTACTGTATAACGCCCATTCCATTCAGCACTGTATAATGCCCATCCCCATGCGCACTGTATAATGTCGTCCCCCAGCCCGCTGTATAAGGCCCATCCCCCTGTGCACTGTATATCGCCCATCTCCCACGCCCTGTATAATGTCCATCCCCCCACGCCCTGTATAATGTCCATCCCCCCCATGCACTGTATAAGGCCCATCCCCCCATGCATTGTATAAGCCCCCCCCCCAAAACTCTACATATTGTGTACTTTCAGCACTGGGTCCCTATGTAGTATAATACGCCACTAAAGTTGCTCTCTTATGCCCTCAGAGCCTGCACATACAGAATTGCAGTTTATTTACATTATCTGCATCTATGAGGTATTTATTTGTATGAAAGGGAAAATATAATACTCCTTAAAAATGATAAGATGAGTATTATTACTCTTCTGGAAAAATTTAGTGCGATTTCTGCACACATACTGTATATACATAGTACAACTAGCTCCACATACCGTATACTTGTATAATTACAAATACACACATATATTACACACAAGCAGTACATACACCCATCACATACATCCAAACATGAAAAATCTCTACATATGTATATAACACACATTACTGAGCATATATACTGCACATCAGGGGGATTGTTAGTTCCCCAGATGTTTTGGCCTGTGCCCCGGATCAGCGAGGCAACCGGACTGCTCTCCCTACTTTCACTTCTATGTATCTGCGTCTTCTCTGGAAGCTTCACCACAGTGAGAAGGAGACACGGTGAAGTCCTTGCACTGACTACAGTGCTGTAGTGCTATAATGACATTTCTTTATACTAGAAATGATATACAAACTGAACAATCATCTAGTAATTTTTTATCCACAGATGGAAGAGACACAGAAGGCAGATCAGACCTGGGAGGCACAAATCCTCAGCAAAAAGGGGCCCACATCACAGATACTGGTATCCTTCGTACAAAAGGGGTACCAAATGGAACAATGATTTAAAAATGGACCGATTATTAGTGGTAAAGGTGAACTAGAAATCATTAACCTTGAAAGCTGATATTTCTGTTCTTAGTAAAGGGCTTACCTTTTCTCCTACTCACCAATTGGAGAAAATTTGATCTGATCAAAGATGTACAGTATATTTAAGTTGCAGGCAATTGTCATTTCGGATTATGTACCCACAACCAAGCCTAGCTGACAATTTAACATCGGATGATCGAAGAGTCTTTTTAGATCTGATGGAATTACATCAAGCAAATGAGTAAGAGATCTCTACAGGTAAGTGCCAATTTCCAGCACATCTACCATCCCAGATTTCTCCCAACCTTGGGTTAGTCCCTGCCATAAATGTATTTTTTCAAAGTATCGTACGCAACATTAAACAACTATGAGTTGATCGACATAAATGTAAAAATTTCTCAAAGGAGTTACAACAAAGTATATGTAATTTAAAAACAAATGATAATTTATTATAAAGGAGGCAGACGAGGGGGGCAATATAGTTTTATGGCCGATAGACCTTTACACGGCAGAAGCCCAACGCCAACTAAGTAACAAACTGTTTTACTTCCCTGTACCATCAAATCCAACTGATGAATTTAAAGAAAAATTGGATTGATTACTGACATCTGCGATGTAATATGGTCATCAACAAGTAAGAGTTCAATTTTTTTACTACCAAACATCCAGTCATCCCACTGTTTTATTTACTAGTTTTTACTATTTTTTTGTAGATTGATTTTGGCCGGTATTGGGGGAATTTGTGAAAAACCTTGTACTTACATAGACTTTTATTTGCAACCTATGGTTCTGTCTGTGTCCTCTTATGTTTGTGATGCCATAAACTCTGTCACTAAACTGGAAAACGTTGTTCTGCCAATGAATACCTATATTGTCATCCCTTTATACTAATATTATATTACACATTCTGATGCCATTTGGGCTGTGGCACATTTTCTTAATACTAACACCACGGGTGACTGTATGCACGATTCTTTTCTTTCAGATTTGCTGGAATTTGTTTTAAAACATTATTATTTTGTTTATGATCATACTTACTATAGGCAGGTATCTGGGACTGCGATGGAAACTTGATGTGCACCGTTATACGCCAACCTTTTTTTGGGATAATGGGAGGAGCTTCCCTATCCCTCATCGTTTTTTCAACCATTTGTGGTTGGTTGGCATCGATTTATCAATGACATCCTCTTTTCCAGCATTTGGTGTTGTTAGGATCAGTGGATCCTCTGGACCACCGCGGGAGATGTAACTAGCCAACACCCGGAACCGGAGCCTAGCGGCACCTGGTATTCACCAGAGCCCGCCGCAAAGCGGGTTGGACTTGCTGCGGCAGGATACCACTAGGTCGTTCCCAGGTGTGACTAGCCCACGGTGGCAGCCGAGGTCGAGGTACCTTAGCAGATGACAAACTCGTAGTCAGGTCCAGGCACAGGGTCAGGGCAGGCGGCAGAGATGCAACGTCGGGTTCAAGTCCGGGGTCAGCAACAGGAGGTCCAGGCAGGTGGGAACGGGAACACAGGCACACAGCAACAGGGAGGAACTCAGGTAACACGGCAACACAGGACTCAGGAACGGGAACACACAGGAATACACTGGAACGCAGGAATACAGGAATACGCAGGAACACAGGAATACTCGCTTGGAAGCTTTCTCTAAGGCTAAGAGGCACAAAGATCCGGCAGGGAATGATGGGAAACAAAGGGTTAAATACAAGACAGGAAATGACCAGTACCAATCACCTGTGCGCTGGCCCTTTAAATCTTGAGACAGTGCGCGCCCTAGGGAGCGGGGCCGCGCGCGAGACCTAGTCCGGACGGGAGCGGGAGCCAGGAGAGGTGAGTGTACAGGAGCGGGACCGGGGCAGCGGAGAGAGGCACGGGTGCACCCGCGATCCGCGATATGGATCGCGGGGGTGCCCGCAACGGAGGCACGGGTGCACCCGCGATCCGTGGTATGGATCGCGGGGGTGCCCGTGACAGGTGTTATGTTCATTTCCTTAAGGTGTCTCATCAACATCATCTGGGTGTGCTTTTCATTTTTTGGATGCTCTCTAGCTGGTGAAGAAGAATTGGCTGATCTTCATTGGACCTGGGATGGTCATGATGATCAAGATTACCAATTGCTGGCTTAGAAGAACAGGAGGCATGGTCATTTGGGAGGGGTGGCCTAAAAGACCCCGTAGAGCATGAATTGATTGTGGGGGAGTACTGTTCATGGAGAGTGGGGAGGAGTGTGAGGGGTGAAGTGGATTGAGCCAGAGGATTTTCGTGGGCTTATAGGAGGGAGAACTGTCAATTGTCGGTATCCATGATGACAAAGAGCACTAAAACATACTGGAGAATTTGTGATAGATAAAGGCCAGGTACACAGATTTTCTGTTCAGTAGGTGAAAATGAGGTATTTCTTAAGGCACATTAAACGGACTACAAATTTTCGAGTAACGCTACTAAAAAAACAACTAAAATATTTGGCATAAGAGAAAATAAGTTCATTTACATAAATCATAATAAATAAAATACCAGGATATTTAATATATATGTATAAAAAAGAAATTCATATATACAAAAAATTCAAATATGGGTATTCAATGCAAAAAAATAAAAAGTAATACATAAAATATACTCATACCCTATGAGCAGACAACATATTTCCTGAGTGATGTAATATGGTTACACATGGAGATCTATTGATAGATATAAATATAGGGGGAACTGGTAACTTATTTGGAACATATTCACATATATTTATATTTCTACAGGAGAGACACATTTATAGATGTATAAATAAATAAATAAATAAAAAGAAATACATTGTTACAGTACATCAATTGTAATTGATTGTTGGTGACACCAGGTGGCAGCATGAGAGTGAAAAAACTGACCTTACAAGGCTAGCTGGCGTTGTTAAGCTACTTTGCGTACAAAGTATAGCCCAGGGCATGGAGTACCTATAGGAAGATGAATCTTGAGTGGAAATACCCTGCTAATTTATATACACACCCATTTTATTTATAAAGAGTTCTTCTAATTTATTTATAACAGCCTTCATATAAATACACCCAAATAACATTATATACAGTACTCCATATAAGGCCACCCAGCTTAATTAAAATCCAGACCCTATATACAGATCCCCCATAGACAGTATACACATTCTCTCCCAGTCACAGTAAACATAGCCTCCCCCAGTCACAGTATACACAGCCTCCCCCAGTCACAGTATACACTTCCCCCCCTAGTCACAGTATACACAGCCTCCCTGAGTCATAGTATACACAGCCTCCCTCAGTCACAGTATACACATCCTCTCCCAGTCACAGTATACATATCCTCTCTCAGTCACAGTATACACAGCCTCCCCCAGTTACAGTATGCACAGCCTCACCCAGTCACAGTATGCACAGCCTCACCCAGTCATGGTATACACAGCCTCCTCTAGTTACAGTATACATAGCCTCCCCCAGTTACAGTATACACAGCCTCCCTGAGTCATAGTATACACAGCCTCCCTCAGTCACAGTATACACATCCTCTCCCAGTCACAGTATACACATGCTCTCCCAGTCACAGTATACACAGCCTCCCCCAGTTACAGTATGCACAGCCTCACCCAGTCACAGTATGCCCAGCCTCCTCTAGTTACAGTATACACAGCCTCCCTGAGTCATAGTATAAGGTGCCTCCCTCAGTCACAGTATACACATCCTCTCCCAGTCACAGTATACACAGCCTCCCCCTATTACAGTATGCACAGCCTCACACAGTCACAGTATGCACAGCGTCACCCAGTCACAGTATACACAGCCTCCTCTAGTTACAATATGCATAGCTTCCCCCAGTTAAAGTATACACAGCCTCCCTGAGTCATAGATACCCAGCCTCCCTCAGTCACAGTATACACATCCTCTGCCAGTCACAGTATACACATCCTCTCCCTGTCACAGTATACACAGCCTCCCCCAGTTACAGTATGCACAGCCTCAACCAGTCACAGTATACACAGCCTCCCCCAGTGACAGTATACACAGCCTCCCTGAGTCATAGTATACACAGCCTCCCTCAGTCACAGTATACACATCCTCTCCCAGTCACAGTATACACATCCTCTCCCAGTCACAGTATACACAGCCTCCCCCAGTTACAGTATGCACAGCCTCACCCAGTCACAGTATGCACAGCCTCACCCAGTCACAGTATACACAGCCTCCTCTAGTTACAGTATACACAGCTTCCTCTAGTTACAGTATACACAGCCTTCCCCAGTGACAGTATACACAGCCTCCCTGAGTCACAGTATACACTTCCTCTCCCAGTCACAGTATACACATCCTCTCCAAGTTACAGTATGCACAGTCTCACCCAGTCACAGTATACACAGTCTCTTCTAGTTACAGTATGCATAGTTTCCCCCAATTACAGTATACACAGCCTCCCTGAGTCATAGTATACACAGTCTCCGTCAGTCACAGTATGCACATCCTCTCCCAGTCACAGTATACACAGCCTCCCCCAGTTATATTATGCACAGCCTCACCCAGTCACAGTATACACAGCCTCCCCCAGTTATAGTATGCACAGCCTCACCCAGTCACAGTATGCACAGCCTCACCCAGTCACAGTATACACAGCCTCTAGTTACAGTATACACAGCCTCCCCCACTGACAGTATACACAGCCTCCCAGAGTCATAGTATACACAGCCTCCCTCAGTCACAGTATAAACATCCTCTCCCAGTCACAGTATACACATCCTCTCCCAGTTACAGTATACACAGCCTCCCCCAGTCACAGTATACACAGTCTCCCCCAGTTACAGTATGCACAGCCTCACCCAGTTACAGTATGCACAGCCTCCTCTAGTTACAGTATACACAGCCTCCTCTAGTTAGAGTATACATAGCCTCCTCCAGTCATAGGATACACAGTATTCCCCACTCACAGTTACAGGGGTGCAGCAGGAGATCAGCACTGGGGGATCCCCTCCAGGAGAAGCCCCTGCTGAGGAGGTCACTGGGTGCAGGGTGTCACACACCTGGGTGCTGCTGTGAGTGTTATCTTCATTCTGGGATGTGGGAGAAGAAGAGAGGAGCTTGTAGCAGGATCACATGTAAGTGCCCGAATCTAACATTACGCCGAAACTGCGCCAAAAATCAAAATTGCATGAAGGCGCCTATGTCTATAAACTCTTTGATGCAATTTTGAAAACGGGGTGTCTGCTTTCAGAAAATATCGGTCCCTCTCCCCAATGGGCCTCACAGTCTAATCAACCTACCAGTAATTTTTTGGAGTGTGGGAGGAAACCGGAGGAAACCCACGCAGACACAGAGAGAACATACAAAATCTTTGCAGATGTTGACCAGCGCTGCAAGGCTGTAGTGCTAATCACGGAGCCACCATGCTGCCCATCAATCTCAATATCTCCTATAAAATTCTCCCATATTAAAGTTTGTTTTACCATACTAAAGGGAGCCTCTTGCTGACTGTGACTGGTCATAAAATAGTTTTATTTTGGGGCCCCACTTTTAGTTTTGCCCAGGGCCCCACTTTGTCTAGAACCGGCCCTGTCCGCATATTCATTTGGCATGTTTGACACCTCAACTGGCATATTATTGCTTGCACATTCATCATCAAAAAAAGTCTTTTTATGGTTAATAACCTAATAAATTTATTTAAATCCATCAGGGTGTCAAACATGTTAAACGTATTAGTGGGAACAAACCACAAGCCCTTGTTTAGAACCTCTATCTGATATTCATTCAAAACCGTGGCAGACAAGTTTATGACATTGTTCACACAGTCCATATTTAAGTTGTTTGGGCTTGGTTTGATTGGATAGTGGTTTTCCTTGTGGTATACCTTCGACCTCCTCCATCTTCTGCCACCTCTCCTCCGTTTTTTGATGCCTGTTTATTTTTTTTGTTGTTTTTTATTCTTTTTACTAGCATTGTCATTATCGGATAAATCAACATTTGAGTCCGATGTCTCCAACTCTGATGATGTAAAGGATACATGTTTTTCCCTAGATTTCCTCAAAATAGATCTTAAACGTCCCCTCTGTTCTTTTCTTTTCCACTCATATACTGTATTTGTGGCATAATCATTAATATCTCTCTGATACTTGCGGCTTTTGGTATCCATGATTGTCTGCTCCAGATGTTGAAGATTTTTCATGATGTTGGAGTTTAGATCTTTATACTCTGCAGTGTCTGAGTATTTTCCCACATTTTGTCTTTCATTATAGTAGTTATATTCTTGTACACAAAATGCAGTATTATAATATATTTTACTTAGGGGCAGTATTATGATGCCTACTTGTTTTGACGCCGCCCACAGAATGGGGCCACTTTTACATTTATTTTTCCAGGGCCACTTTAAATTCCCAGTCTGCCCCTGGGAACATCTATTGATGAAATCTGTAGATGTGCCACTTGGTCCAGTCTGCTGTCCTTCGTGCAACAGTATAGATTGGACATTCAAGTTCTAGGCTCCTCTCCTATGTGAGAAAAATTTTACAGGCCAAAGTCCCCCTAATATTCATCTGGTAGGTCTGGTAGGGGACACTGTGCAAAATGGGAAAATGGTTAATTTGGTTTCTATTAGTCCTCCATAATATTTTTTTTTCCGCTCATGTTGAAAATTTTTATAATTCCTTATGTTCTTTTATCATGATGTATGTGAGGTAAACATGCGAATAATCCCGGTTGCAGCCACTGTCGGTGTTGTCATTTGGTAGTCACTGGAGTGTAATGCAGGGTGGATTGGGGCATTTAAGCCCTCTCTGGCCTCCTGGTCCCAACGAGTTTCCAAGGTGTTCATCCTGTCAGGGTGGGGCGTCATGGAGGACTAATGGAAACTAAATTAACTGTAGGAATAATTCCAATTTTTGCTAAGTTTTTTTTTTAATTAGTTATTAAGAAATAACAAAACTGTACAAAACGTGTTACCTCCATGATTTCTGCTCCAAAGAATAAATAGAACACCTTGTTTGGTCTACCGGATGAAAGTGGCAAAGCCTATGAGAAATGGTGCAGGGGGTTTGTTTTTTACATCAATTTACCACATTTTGGAAGTTTTCTTCCAGATACCAAGTACATTGCATGGATATTAAATGTACCTCTAAAAAGTAAAGTTTTTCCTCAGAAACATGGAAATATTAAAAGATATGAGTTTTCTATAATTGGGAGTCAAAAAAAAAGGATTCTCTAATGGTTAAAGGTAGCATGCTGGTCCTGCCTCACCAGTGAGACTGAAACCTGCTCACAAAACCAACACATCAATAAAAGCTTTTGCTTTTACAAGGTTACTATCCAATGATCTATGGACGTTTAAGTAACGGACACAATGCACACACAATATGCAAACTCATCGGTCTAGATAGCAAACGTGTGGCCATAAGTCGACCAATCACAATGCACAAACAAAAGATGTGACAAAAAACCACTCTTGGTGAGAAAGAACCCTTATTGAACCTCCAATTACCCTAATGCAATTCCCATATGATTAAATCTATAAGATAGATGAGATCCAAATAAAAACTTATACGAGTACGTAACAGGAACCAATTAATTTAACACCAACTACATCAGTTGATGCTATATTAGAGTAACGATTAAGCCGGAGAAGGGGAAACGTAAACGAATCCCACAAGTCCGACGCTCTTGTAAGGATGGACGTAGTATACCAGAATTAAAGAAGTGAAGCCTGGGCATACCGTATAGGGCTGCATGAACACATATGCGCATTAGAGTCGACGCGATTGGCGCCTAGAAGCAGAAAGGGCAGTTAAAGTTGGAGCATGCCAATAGGACACAGAGCTGCAAGATACATGGAACAATCCCCCACAGACCGGGGGGGAAGCACCTACCGGGCGATGTTAGCTTTAACTCAGAGCTAGAGGACAGCCAGCGAGAGGCAAACCTGCTTAAGCTTCTCAGAGGATCTATGTATAAAGCGGCACCATATATGGACGATGAGGGGAAAGTGTGAATAGACATAGGATATTACCGTGATTGATAGCGATATGTGTGCAGGGTGTGAATTACCCTAACCCCAATGCCTAAATACAACCCCACACCCTACAAAACCCTCTGTTTGATGCTAATGATGTATTAACTCAAGACACCTTAAAGGAACTAGATAGACAAGCGATCAACAAAATCCAAAATTGGTTTAAACAACCGCATAGAGTCAGGAAATATTTCCTTGGCAAGACTAACTCGTGTAATTTTTAATTAGACAAGAATTAAATGTATATTTGTAAAAGAGCAACTAAACGGGTTAATGGCCGAAGTGGCCCGTTCTGTTATATATTTGAAAAAAGTGCAAGAACCCGCTCACAACTGTTCTACAAGAGAGAGGATATTGGTCCGCGATCACCTCAAGAGTGAATACCAGCAAATGAATGCTGCCAGCAACTTTTACATAATGATTAATCAATGTAGAGGAGAGAGAAATGGGTGCACAGCAGTCAGCGCTACGACCCTGGTCACCAAGAAGTTCTTTGTATAAAGATAAAAATGTAATTTTTTTTTCTCTACGGATTAAAGATTAGAGGGGAAACGATAATGTCTTGTCTAGGAATGTATCATTGTTGATTGAAGCATTCTGTATATGTACACACCATCTTCGTTGGAGGCCTGTTGTATTTTGTGACATTTACAAGTTTCTGAAGATCCATATTTAAAATTCACATGTTTGCAACATGTTCCAGCAGGTGGCTCAGTAAAAACCATGTTACAGTAGATAAAACCGATTATAATGCTATGTTAGTTAAAAATAAGCTTGATTCAGCTAGTGATTGATCACATTTCATTAGAAAAGGTTATACATTCATTAAAGTGGAATGAAACCAACAAATGTTAAGAGGAAAGTTTTCATTAAAATGGCTAGTGTATTGTAACAGATGCACAGACAAGATGCACAAAATCTATAATGTTGTTGATTTTTATGTATTTATATTTTTCCTGGGGAAAGTAGTGTATAAGTAGTTCAATCTGTTTTAAATCTTATGGTCTTTGTGTCACAATATTCTATGAAAGTAGATAGGGAAATACCTGAGATCTATAATAATAAATAATAGATATTTCTGTTTATTTATATAGCTGCACACAGATTATGTCAGCACCTACACAAAGCTGTCAAAGTTGGTCATCTGTCCTTCAGATAAAAAAAACTTCAATGTAAGAATCCGCATTACCCCCAACTGTTAAATCTTCTGTCCTTTCCTATCTGAATCGAATCCGTTGGAAGCCCATGGACAAACTCTTAACCAGAGAGTCAGTAGATCCGCAAAACCCTAGATTCCAGGCAGTATGCAGTAGCATGCAGAAAACTAGAGAGTTAACGCCTTTTGACACAGAGCGACCTTAATCATGACATAATACCCTGGTGTGAATTTTGAACTACCTGCTCCTCAACATCTAGTGGGCGGATCAGATAAACCTAATGCTTATAACGGTAGCTAAGGGGTTACACATAAAAACGTAAATAAACAATCTAATCAAATCAGTCTCTATTCATTGGGATTGTCCTTAGACACCGTGCGTTTCACGATAAGTCAGGTTTTTTCTTTATGTCCCTCCTTTAACGAGGTTGAAATACCTCTCTCACTTCCCACTCCAGGCAAAGCTCTCACATGTTTATTATGTTCTTCCCTAAAATGTTTGAATAGCAGATAAATTGAAACAGAGTTATTTGTAATGTCTGGACCGGTGTCTATATAATCCTTATTTTAAAAACCTGTTGTATGGCCTATATACTGTTATTGACCACCACTGACACCCAAATTAGAATCTATAGAATTAGAGGAAGGAGGTTTTTTACAATTTGAAAGGGAACCTACCAACACGAATTACCTATAAAGGTATCGGGTGGTAGTGGATGTATGGGAACGTGAGTGATAGCACCTTTTTGAGCAATCTCACGCTCCCCCGCTAGCCTAGCTTAAATTTATTGGCCTAATATGTAAATTAATTACAGCGGCTACCGGGGCGTGGAGTAGCGGACCACACGAGGACTACACGGCGCGGCTACTCCCCCAAGTGCTCTTTCCCTCCCCCGCCACCCTGTGATCTTTGCGCGAGCTCCGGCAGCTGCCGCGCCCCGTCCGTAGACCGAGTTCTGCGCGGCATGCGCAGTTATAACTCCGGCAAGATCGCGATCTACGGGAACTTAAATTTAAACTTTAAATTAGATAGAGTTCAATTAAATTATAATAGAAAAGCCCATGCCTGTGATAATAAGGAATTTCAACAGTGGCATCAGACAACGTTAAACACACTGTTTGTGACCACATTTAATATGACCCGTCCAGCAACCGCGCAACCACAACAGGCTTGGTCGCAAGCTGTCAGACTAGGTAAGCGGGGTAGCGGGGGCGTGTTTTATTTTGACAAAGACCAGATACACGACCGGCTTACGGAGAAATGCGGTGTTTCTGCGGCTTTTTATATTGGCAGCCAAAACAAGCAGCTTTACAGCAAGTAAAATAAAACAAAGCGGGGAAACAAAACAGCGGATCTGTTGAGCGCTACTATACATCAGCAGGTCCCTCTTAGCAAAGCAGGGTACTCACACACTAGTTCATAAGATATAGCCACAGTATGTGGAGGTTTCTCTTTATGTTTATGGTCTAGGACGGGAGACTCTACGATTCTCTGAAAAATCGCATTCAATGAAAATGTCCAAAGATTGACCAACCAACAACGAATATTCTTTTCTACAAAATGTTATTTTACTTGTAAGTCATAGCGCATAATAAACTTTTCAAGTACTCTTAGTTCATTCCATAGTATACAGATAAATCTACATTCTTATTAGTATTTGTGCAAGACCTTGACATCTTTGGGGTCTAGTGAGCCGATTCACATTGAATATCACTGTTCTTTTTTATAGTCCGGTATACCGGTAAGAATTATACGTAATAGAACAGAACTCACATAATACGATCCCTAGGGCAAGCTCTTACCTCCTTGACCCAGCAGGTGTAACTCATGTTGGTGATGTGAGTTTCTAGGGACACGCCTCTAATGCGGTGCGTGTCCATCGAACGTCACATACCAACATGGAGTTCACCTGCTTGGCGTGCAAGTGAGGTAGAGTCTCTGCCCTAGGGATCGTATTTATGTGAGTCTTTTCTATTATCGTATAATTCATGTACCGTATACCGGACTTATAAAAAAGAACAGTGAATATTTGCAATGTGAATCGGCTCACTAGACCCCAAGATATCTATAGGTCTTGCAAGCAAATACTAATAAGAATGTATTGACTTCTATGTATAACTATGGAATGAAATAAGAAGTACTGAAAAGTATTATATGGCTATGAACTTACAAAGTAAAAATAACATTTTGTGAAAGAATATTCGTTTTGTTTACTCACACACTAGTGACACACGGCTGGCAAGCCTTCCAGAGCAATGTCTCTCACACAGAGCTCCAGCCCAGTATGCAGCTCTGGGATAAAACCCCTTCTCCCAGCTGCACTTGGTAATTAGGGCTGTGCAGTCTCTGGTCAGTGCATTAACTCTTTACCCCAGGTATGGAAGTAACCTGAAAGGAATATATACACCATCTATTACCTTTTCAGCCGCTGTCCTACAGAGGGCAAACTCACCCTGCGTCTTCCTGCAGGCTAAGTCCCTGCCTAAAGCAGATGAACTGCCCTGTCAAGGGTAAACCCACTTTCAGGAACCTAACTGATGGTCCTGATGAAAGGAAAGACTTACTTTGTCTGGCAGCTGCTAGATGGTGGAGTGGACAGGTAACCGGAATACAGGAATAGACCAGTATTCACACTGGTGCACAGAAATCTAACACTTGTCTGAGACAGGGAAAGCAGGATAACACCGGGAGAGACACAACACTCAGGGACAAACAACAGATACAGACAGACAAGCAGAGTAGGACAGAACCGGGTCAAAACCAAGATGGCAGCAAAGGTACAGAAGAATGGTCGGAAAGCAAAACACAGAATAGCAAACAGCAAGCAAAACACTAGATACAGAGATCAAAATGAATAACCACGACCCAATGAAGGGAGTAATGGATACACCTCCAGAACTGACTGTTTCAGCCATCCATCAAACACAAGTTCAAGCACACACCTAGCTTTCCCAAAGATTAGAAATGGAGCTGTCACTCACAGGCAGCTCTGGGTGAGGTTTTCAGGCAAAGAAGCCTAAAACCTGATTCCTTCAGAACAATTTGTGAGTTATGACAGTACCAGGATAATTAATCCAAAATGTATCAGGGATAATCTAAAACCTAAGGTCGAGCAAGTGTGGCTATGCATTTCACTCCTGACAATACAGTGGAATTTAACGTGGGTTCTTGTAGCAACATAGGCATGTACTTTTTAATAATGTTTATAATTTGTGTATATTGCCAGCTAAAGGTTGGAGAAAAAAAGTATCCCTTTTTTCTACTGTCACCTCTTTTGGTTGTTTTATTTTCCAATAGTTTGGATTGATTATATGCTCTCATTTTCAATGTTTCCCTTAGATTTTATTTAAAAAAAAAGGTAAACCTATGTCTCCTGTACAATTTTGTCTAAGACATATATATTCGCCACATGAGTAGGGCAGAATTTCCTGATATATATATTTTTTCTATAGGGGATAATTTTGACTTAAGTGTTACCAACAATCAATTCAACATCCAAAAATACAATGTTTTTTCTCCTCTATAAGTAGATGTCAGCTCACCAATTCCTGCAACACCGTGCAAGAAGAAAGAACATTGATCAAGAGATCATGCAGCTATATCAGCCACATCTCAAGCAACCACAAATCCCAAAAAAGTAAAGTCTAAAGCATATTCGAGGTTGGTTGCGGAAATGCCACAAACGCATGGAATAAGCTGGTTTGAACTGAATTTGCTTGTGGGCTACTGGATTTACTGCCACAGTTGGTACTGGCACTGAGAGTGGCAGTTAGCCTGTCCGGTGTCACAGTCATTGTTAAATTTATTCAAATAAAGTATATTTGGCATGAATGTTTGGAATTTGGAATGTATTAGTTTGGTTTTCCTCATCAAAAATATAAAAAATAATTTCTCGTGGTGAAACCATAAAAAACATGGAAAAGTGCCAAATACACACCCAGATTATGCCAATAAAAACTAATGTTTGTTTTTGCAAAGTTTTTATTTTTTGCCTTAAACGTTTAAACTATATGAATCTGGAATCTCTGTAATTTCAAGGACCTTAAGAATTGTGGGGGGAGGGGGGTTATTATTTGAGCCGCAAAGTGAAAGCCTTTAAGAAAATGGCACAACTGTATTTTTTGGGCAATTCAACCACATTGTGAAATTCTGTCCAGCTTCCCTGTACATTGCACAAATATATAATAGAGCCACTAAACAAGCCCTCTGTATCTCTGTATACAGAAAAATACAAATCAATGGTGTTTTGAATGCGACAAGTTAAAACGAAAATGCAAAATCAGAAAAGGGGTTCCGCATTACGGGGGTTTAAATGTTAAAGTGCACTGTGTAAATGAAAAGTGTGTCTTGTATAAGTAAAAGGGTTTATCATAAAGCAGGTGATCACAAAGAATCAATGTGAAAATAGCATCAGCTATCTCTAGTCAAAGCATTACCTGCTTCATTAAATCTCTGTAAATTAATTATCTTGTTCTCTGTAGATGGAGAGAAGTGTATTGGATCAAGAATATTGTATTAAGCTACACAGAACATTACCTTTATCTAACAGTGACTGAATGTTTTATTTAATGACATTAATTATCTCATTGTACAAAAAACATGAATCTACTGTATGTTTGTACATGTACAGCCTCCAACAAGAATATATAAATAACGATACATCCATGTACAGTATAATTAAATATTGTACAAGTACAGAAATAATTTCTCTTGAAATTTCTCACAATTTCAAGATCACTAGGTCCTCTTGAATTGAATAGTGTTTTAAGAAAAATTCAAATCATGTTATGTCCCACCTTCTATGATCTGTCGCTTGCAAAGGTAGGAATTGTGGGGGTTTGGGGGCTTCTTTGTTCATGTAGCCCTTCATCAGAGCTATTCAGGCTGGCGACACACTGTGGGTGGGGGCAGGAGCTTAAATAAATAGTACAAGTGCATATATATTCTATTCCCTTTGCAATAAATAGTTTTTCATCTCCCCCCTGTTGGGCTGTATTTAGTGTTGATGCTGTTGTAGGCACTTAAAGTGCTTACACCCCCTATTGGCGCCATCAAGCTTACGCCTCTGCCCATAACCCTCAGCATGTTACTAGAAGAGAGCAGTGCTGGACCCAGGAAAACTCTCTACAATGATATATTGCTAGCATGAGATTCATAAATTGCTTCAGGATGATTTCACATTAGGGATTTGTGTTTTAAAATGCATTGGGCAAAATACATTATCACATGTAAACATATCTTGTTAGCAGCAACATGTTTGTAGTGTGTGACAGTGTTTGTCAACACCAGGGCAGTTTTTAGGTAATTAGTTGTACAGGGTGAATCTCAAAATATATCTTTAAAATATATACAATGTGTCCAAATTTTTAGCATAAACAGCCCCACACAAATGAAAAATATTTGAGACATGCATTTATATATGGATTATAGTGTTTGCCACTCTAACCCAATAAGTTAGTTTAGACGTTAGTTTAGACATCGCTCCCCCTGAATTAATTTAAACATATACAGTGCCCCCCCTTTATTTAAACATACAGTGTCTTTCAAATTATGCTATTGTACCAGTCATGAATTATTATAATTTCCATTTACATATATACTTCATCAGAATAAAGCTTAGTACATAAATACAGTACCTGTAGGGAGTTCAATTCATAAGTACAGTACTAGAACCAAGCTTTATACAGAAACACAGCATCAGGACCAATTCCTGCTCCTTACATACATTATTATGTATTTAATTATTTTACATATGTACAGAGCCCTCTAATTTACATGTATACAGTACCCCATAATGAATGAATACCCGCAGTTTCCCCTTTTAATTCATACTGTGCACCCTGTACTAAATCTAGATATAGTGGCCCCGTATCATCTATATATACTGTGCTCCCATCTATTAGATATATAAACTGTGCCCCTCTCTATTATATGTGTATATATGATGATGCAATGACTAACCCCATTGATCACACGCTGTATACCCTGTATGCCCAGAAGCAATTTGTCACAGTGCCTGTCCCCTGCCGATGCTGCCATCTATATGTACAGTGCTGCCTCCAGCAGGACCGTATTTAGTGTTGATGCTGCCCTAGGCAGCTAATGTCTATTACCCCCAGCATGTTACTAGAAGAGATCAAAACAGGGCCCAGTCTCTCCAATGATCCACTGTAAGCATTAGATTCAAAAACTCCCCCCTTGCACCCCATATTTTCCCCCCAACATTTCCCCCCTTGCTCGGGCTGTTTTCGCATCACTTCATATACTTTGTCCCAGCAGCACATTCATCAGACTGTATCCGGGGTCTTCCTGTGCTGCTCCTCCCACACAAAATTCACATGGTCGTGACCTCATTATAGCTCCTTTAGACCATATATACGGCAGGTAATAATGTTATTACTGCTCCACCAGCATCCACCAGCATTCACCGCCGACCAACAATAAATTATATCAAAGCTCTATTGAACAGGGAAGGGGAACAGGGACCCACACCGGCTTAGTCACCAACCAGCAGTAGTCACTTCACACACAGAAAGTATAGGAGAAAATAGTTAGAAAATGATGATCTCCATGGGTGCCACAGGAGGGGTCCGGAACTCTTGTTTCTTGCCCACCTATGTAATGTTACTTTTATTATTCTTTTGTTGACTTTCTACCCCCACCCTTCTATTTTGTATCATCTTTTATTCTACACATTGGCCTGTTAATGCAGGATGATTCCCTGAAGTAAAAACGATCCAAGCAATATATTTTGGTCTCTACTACACTATCCTATTGATGTCTTTGGTCTTATACCTGTTCGTATAAAAATGATTTAGGAATGAGAAGATTGTATTTCCCAAGTAAATTTTTTAATTTTCCCCTCTGCTCCCTAACTCCCCTCTCCCACCCCTTCTGCTTTGCCCTATTTTCCTTTAACCAAGAATGGTTTAATTACATATGTTGTAACTTTCTACATTGATCTGTATTCATGTGACTTGAATATTTACATAGCATTTGTATAGCAACACTTGAATGTAAAAGAAGGTCCTGAATAGCATGTTTTGCTACAACTGTCAGAAATCTTGGTGTTCTGTTTTACAATGGCCATTACATGGTATTTATGTACTTATGTCACATGAATTGTCACGGGTGCTCCTGCGACCCATGTTTCGGGTCGGAGGTGCACCCGTATGCCCCCTCTCTCCTGCACCGGCAGTCTCACTCATCTTGCCGCACTAAAGCGACAGTCTCCTTGCTTCAGCGCGTGCGTCCCCAGCTCCTAGGGTGTGCGCGCAGTGGCC
Organism: Engystomops pustulosus; assembly: GCA_019512145.1. NCBI lineage: Eukaryota > Metazoa > Chordata > Amphibia > Anura > Leptodactylidae > Engystomops > Engystomops pustulosus. The sequence goes on from CM033643.1 coordinate 126,887,341, forward strand.
GTCTGAGATTTAAAGGGCCAGCACACTGCTAATTGGGCATTGGCCATCTGACACCTATAAATGTCCTACCTCTTCCTGTGAACCCTGCCGGATCTTTGTGCTTCCATGTCTAAGAGAAAGCTATATTAAAAGCCCTCTGCGATTATCCTGATTTCCCATTGTGACCTCGATTCCGTTTCTGACTCCGATCCCATGCTGCCTGTCCTGACCTATTGCTACGTTCCCGACTGCCTATTCCTGACAACGTGTTTGTCTTATGATTCTGCACTACGCCTTGACCACCATCCCAGACAAAGTCGTGCCTGTGAAGTGACCTGGTGGTACCATGCAACAAGCCTAACCTGCTTTGCGTCGGGCTCTGGTGAAAACTGGGTACCACTTAGACTCTGGTCCCAGGTGTCGGCTTACTTCATCATCCGCGTTGGTACATAGGATCCACTACCTCTGATCCTGACATGAATGTTCAATAAAGCTTTTGAATGATAAAAGAAAATTAATATATACCCAGAATACCCATATATACCCATAATACCCAGAAACTGTGTTATTCCACATGTACACATATGGAAACATTATTGTTGAAAGGTTTAATTTGCTTTAAACCATCATGCATAATGGGCACTACTATTAACCACAATAATGCTCTCTCTCTCCAAACCATGACAGATATTTGATATCAAGTGCCTGGAAAAAAATATATAAAAAAACTTAAATGGGGGTCCCAGTGACTACCCAGAAACTTTACCAGTGGGTGACCCTCTTAGGGTTATATACTTACCCTGCTTAACTTTTGTATAGTTTCCAACTCCTTTAAAGAAGACCTGTCACCAGAATTTTACCCCTCACACCAGTAATACCTGTTGGTAAAGGGTTAAAAGTCCCCCCATATTGCCTAAAATGATCTCCTACTGAGGCTCTGTTCATTAATTACACTCATGTGTCTGATATGCAAATGAGTAGACAAAGAGTCAATTCTGAATAGAAGAGTCATGTTTATCCGGGCTGCCAGTGAACCATATCTTCCTGTTTTATTTGACAGCTTTGTATCTCCAAAGCCTGAGCAGATAGGAAGTTTGCTCCCTGGCTACTTTGTGTCCTTACCAGAATGCTGTCCATGTTGGATACTGTGGGGGCACAGTTCTTGATGACAGGTTCCCTTTAAGCTCAAAAAGAAGAAAAACAGTGATGCAAAAGGAGGCAAATCTCAAAGTACAAAGGTAAGTTTATTAATTACAATATTGTTCCAAAATCACACATGAGACACATGAAATGTTTAAAAACCAATTAAAACATGTTCTATGATCAGACTCAAAAAACATATACATATATATATATATATATATTGATAAAAGTACAATGATGAAAAATATATAAAGTGGGAGACCTGCACCAAAGAGAAGATACTGGTGAATGAAATCCACATATACACAGAAATACAATACCTAAGTAGGTCAAATACAACGGAGTGTCCAGCATGCAATAAAGTGATAGAGACACATTGGATAGGGGAGGGCAGGTTAGGTGAGAAACACCCCCTGCATTATGTCACGTATCCGTGACTTTCTCAGTTTCCACTTAAGCCTTATGAAGAATGTTTTTGAAATTGCTAACAAAAGACGGAATTAAGTTAATCTGCTACCTCAAGCCTGCCACTACTCTGGGCAGAGTAAAGTTTTCACCAGAGCTTGCGACAAGGCAGGTTCCTTTGCAGAATAATAAGTTCGATTGGAGGTGTACTTGCTGCCAATACCACTCCACTCCTGGTTTGGCCATCAAAAAATGCATGTAAAAAACTGAACATGTTAACACAACTTGAACGAACAGAATCATGAGGATTTAGTCTGACAATCCCTCAACAACCTGCTATGCATGACAATGAGAAAAAAAGGATAGTCTCTGCTTTTCAATCCAGGAACACCCAGAAGCTAGATTAATAATCATTATGATCATCATAAAGTCACAGATGTTTTTAAGGTAATTACTAACTTAAACATCCACCTGACTCTAGGGCTAGAATAAGTTCACATCTTGTTTTATCCTCCAAACTCTACCGCCAAAGGCCCCGGGTGCCCACCCATACTGCATATATGAGGATCTGCCATTGACAGTCTACCATTCGTAATCTGGTGGTAGATGTCATTTAAACTCAAATGTGGAAATCATAAGAAAGATCCAAGAAACAGCTAGTAAATCTATCAATCTATCTATCAAACAAATTACATATTGTAACACAATTGAGGAAGGAAGACATGATAATATTCTTTGACATAATATATAAAATATAAACATTTAAAAATCAATTAAAAACAATGTGAGGCATAAGGTATCACAATTCATGTATCAAAATCAATCCATATAAAGTAAAAGGTGTACAGATGTGGGGTTTCCTCATACAAGCATAGCCCCACATACAAATAGAATAGAACTTTAAGCTGAAACCTAAGGGGATAAGTGCATAGGATCAGAATAAAGAACACAAGGTATAGTATAATCCTCAATAAATCCATCAGGTCAGACAAAGAATCTACTAGGACAGTGATGGCTAACCTATGGCACTGGTGCCAGAGGTGGCACTCAGAGCCCTTTCCGTGGGCACTCAGGCCATCACCAGAGATGACTCCAGGTTTCTTCCTGCAGTCCCAGACAGCCCAGGACTTGCTGTGCACAGAGGTATTTTAAAGTGACAGTGCTACCTGGGACTATTTTCTGCTTTATTGGTGTCCTCAGGGTGCTGGTATCAATGAAAACTGTGACAGAGAAGGGAGTATAAATCACAAATTAAATTTCTGTGTTGGCACTTTGCGATAAATAAGCCAGTTTTTGTTGTAGTTTGGGCACTCTGCCTCTAAAAGGTTCGCCAACACTGTACTAGGAGGTAACATAAAAGAAGATTACCGCCCTGACACTGGTCGGATGCCTGGTCCACATACAGCAGGCAAGAAGATACACCCTAAACTTTGAGCTATTCTCTAACACAGTGATGGCGAACCTTTTAGAGACCGAGTGCCCAAACTTCAACAAAGACCCACTTATTTATCGCAAAGTGCCAACACAGAAATTTAATTTGATTTATACTCCCTTCTCTGCCACAGTTCTCATTGATACCAGCTCCTGAGCACACCAATAAAGCAGAAAATAGCCCCAGGTAGAGCTGTCACTTTAAAATAACTATGTGCACAGCAAGTCCTGGGATGTCTGGGACTGCAGGAAGATACCTGGAGTTCTCTCTGGTGATGGCCTGAGTGCCCATAGAAAGGGCTCTGAGTGCCACCTCTGGCACCAGTGCCATAGGTTAGCCATCACTGCTCTAACATGTTCTCCTGGGACATGAAAGCCCACACATATACATCTCTGTTCTTGGGATTTGTGCTGTCTTTCCAATGAAGCTTTGTAACTGATCGCTGTGATGGAGGCTCCATATGTCAGACAGGCACTAGATGGGGGAATGTAACCTGTGGTACCGTACGGCGCTGTCCGTTACTGACAGGTGCTGAAATACACAGGTATCTGCGGGTCACAGTGGAAACTACAAGTCCCGTCATGCCATTGCTGATAACCGGCAGCCGGTGTAACCCCTTCATCTGGCGCCCTCTGCCGGTCTACGTGGGGTCTGCCATGTACAACGTGTGCGGAGGGGAGCACAGCCCACCAGCTCCGTAGCCCTGCAGACTCCCTCCTCCTCCGGCCACACAGGCTGCACCGAGCTCCCGGGGACAGAGAGTTCCGTCATCACATCTGGACCGAACCTGTGGCTGTGCCCGTGTGCAGTGTCCTGCCTGCAAGCTCCCAGAAGATGCGCCCTGCCCTCTGAGACTGGAACAGCGATGATTCCCGAGCAGGCAAACCATGTCGTGTCCACCATCGAGAACCTACCGGCGGAGAGCATGTCTGCCAGCCCCGGCCCTTTGCAGAGGGTGAGGAAAGTGTTTAACAGGTGAGAGGCTGCCTGCCGTGCCAACTAGTGGGAAAGTCATGGCTGGTCCATGGATGCTGGGTGCAGGGCTGGAGGGGAAGTTTCATGAGACAACACAATGGGCTGCTCTCATCAATGACTTGCTGTGGTGAGGGACCATACAGAGAAGGTGCCCCTGCCGCCTCCTGCTACCTGTGGAAAAGGCAGTGCCCATGGAGGGGGCATTCCTGGCCTCCCCATCATACTGCTCACCTGGAGAGGGCCTTGTGTGTCACATGGACTGATGCCATGCTTATTGATGAAAGGGACAATTTACATAAAAATATATTATTCTTTGCTGTGAAAAATGAGTACGGCTTATTTTAAGGGATATTTTATTTATTCCATGAACAAAATATATTCATATGTTCATCTTTAACATAACTGCCCAAATCCTGAATTGCATTGAGAATGTCTTGTGACTGTATTGTCTTTGAATCATTGGTCCCAATTTCTCATTTCGAGCAATGGCAATTTCCTTATATGTCAGCTCCCACTTCCCTGCAGCTTCCTCCCTCTCCAGTCTACCTTCAGTCTGGAGGGGGACAAACTTCAAACAGCTATATCTTCTTAACCGCGGAACCTAGATTTTGTATCTATGTGCCACAGAGATATCCACAGTTAAAGTTACAGTTGGGAGTGTGAGCTTGAATGAAAATTACACACCAGAATGTTACTTTAACAGTGGGTATTTCTGTCTGTAGTACCAAGAAAAACAATGCTTGTATGGTATTAAAGGGGGGTTGCCAAGATCCAGAATACATAAATGTTTGTAACTTGGGATTATTTTCAGAGAAACATGGAAATAGATTTTGCTTTGAAAATATTGTTTCTATAAAATAGTAAAATATTCAGTATGCATTAAGTATTCATATATTTGTGTATCTTTTAATTAACGTCCAACATTCTGTGAACATCCTGGTCTGTGCATAGAAACACATATGATGGTTTCAATGGGTCAGGTTTTCTTTGCTTTGTGTCTTTCATCTATTATTAAGATGAAGACACATAAAGAACACATAAAGAAAACCAGATATTTTGCTTAGGGTGGAGAAGACTAGCTGCTAACCAGTTTCTGTCTAACTCATCTCTTGCTCTCTTCTCCTCTAGTCCTTAGACTTCCATGTAATTTCATTTTTTATGAGTTGCAGACAAATTTAGCAGAGTAAAAAATCACTTTAGTTGTCATTTTTAGGAGGCATATTTCTCTGAAAAGATGTTTTGTAAAGGTTCATATATTTGCCTGTACTACTGACTGTTAATTGACTTCTCTGTCATTTAAACATCATAAGATAACATCATGTAGTGTCTGTTTCTTCACACTCTCAAGGGAGCCTCTGTATTCATGTCTGTAAGATTATGAGACAAATTTAGCTACATTATAACATCAACCTTAATAATATTAAGGACAATAATTACTCTCAGAAGTGTTTTGCTGAACTATTTCTCTTGGAAATCTGTTTAGTTTGTAAAGGAACGGGCAGCAAAGTTCCCCTTAGGGTTATGGCACACGTGGTGTTTTGAACACGTTTTTAAGCAGTCCGTCAAAAAACGCATGCGTTAAAAAACTGCATGCGTGTTTTGAAAACGCATGCATTTTTTGAAAATGCATGCGGTTTTGACCAGTTTGAACTAAGATAATTGGACAGACCTGTCAAAAACGGATGCGTTTTCAAAAAACGCATGCGTTTTTAACGGGCTGTTTATAAACAGCCAAAAACGCGTGCAATACGCCATGTCACCTTTAGTAACAGCTTTTATCTCTCTGTTGATAAGGAAGATCTGTATTACAGTCACACTACGTTGTCTTTCTGCTGTTCCTGTGTTTGTTTGAGTTTTAACCCACTCTCCCCCACACAATATTAAAACGATCTCAAATGAGAGTTACTCTTTAAAGGGGTTGTCCCCTTGCAGCAAATAATTGATATGGCTTGTGTAAGGAAATGTTATCCATTTTTCCAATATACTTTCTGCATGAATTCCACATAGTTTTCTAGATCTCTGCTTGCTGTCCAGCTATAGAAAGCTTCTCTGTTTGCTTCCAGTGGATAGAAATCTGTCCATGGTCTTGTGATGGAAACGCAGGTGCATGATCCGTTATTATTACAGAGAGTAATAGAGAGGTGTGATAATAACAGCTTGTGCATCTGTGTGACATCACAAGACCAGGAACCGATTTTTATCCACTCGAAGTAAACATAAAAGCTTTCTATAAAAGGGCAGCAAGCAGAGATCTAGAAAACCACAAGGAATTGAGACAGAAAGTATATTGGGAAATTGGATAAATTTTCCTTATGCAAACCATATCAAATATTTGCTGAAAGTGGACAACCCCTTTAAGTTACACCACTTTTGTAATAGTAAATTTATCAGACCATGGTTCTCTTATTTTCTCTTACTCACAGTTGGCCAATATTTTATAAAACTGTATTGAACGGGTTTAAAAGACCAACTAAACCAAGTTGAATGGAAATCTCCACTCAACCAATTCTAAAAAGATTTCTTGCACAAAATCATTGCAGCTCCTTCAAACAGATGATTAGTGGAGGTGAGTTCTAGGACTGTGGATTTGATAATCTATCTACACTGTATGTCATTAGTATCCTGAAAATGCAAAAGGGACTTGATTTACTGTAGTATAAACAAGAGTGACATATATAAAATATAAAGAGGGAAGAGAAGGGAGGGTCAGGTCTTCAAGTTTATTCAGGGGGATCAGGAGACCAAAACCAGTTTAAAGTGTCTTCAAATGGCAACTGGTATAATTGCCTATTCCTTGAGAAGCCAAAAAGATGGCTGAGTATAAGTAAATACCTTGTAGTCTTACAGAGAAAAGACAAATTATGAGACAATGTAAAATTAGATTATTATTATTATTATTATTATTATCAGGCTTGTCCTTAAATTTAATATTACTAATACCATTAATTCTGACATGCTGCACAAAACCCCACCATTCGTATTATATTATCCAATTTCCTTCTTTGCTAATATAAATCACATCAACCTTAAATTATAAGAGCTGTGATTTACAGATTTACTTCAAAGTATTCTGTGCATGTCCTAAACTATGAATTGGACTGATGTATACACACTTCATGTTCCTGCTGTGCTCATGTGAGCCTTATAGAAGACCCAGTACAGAGTGTGACAGAGAATCAGCCAGGATCCATATAGCCATCCTTAGTCAACTTTATAGATAATTCTCCGGGGCAATAATAGGGCGTTTGTTGGAGCTTCTGAGAGATACCCATTTATTCTATAAAAGGAACATAGGCCACTAGTGATTAATGAACTGTCCAGACTGAATGTGCTTTTCTTTGTAGCACTAAAACAGGAAACACATCCAGTGTAGGACTTAGAGAGTCCTAACAAATGGACTTCAGCTGTATACTGACATGGTGACATGTGTCCTCAGAGTTTCCTGGTGCCTCTTCTGGATTCTTGAATTAAATTACTTACCGTAAATGATTAAGATGCAGTTTAATGTCTAGACAGTCTTAGAATATGGATGATACTCGATAGTCCCATCTCTCTAAAATATTGTAACTAAGTACATAAGAAAACTGGATTTTTATTAAAGATTTCATGTTTAGAATGGGAGCATCATTACACCCAGAACATACATATTCCTTTTTATAGCGTTTTTTTTTAAAGCAACACTTCTGGAAAAGGTTATATGCTGTGTTATTGATAGCGTAGGGCATAAGGGGATTAAACATAAGAAAAGGATTTTAAAAGTAGCAATGATAGAATACCTGCACATTGTAATAAATTATGTTGTAAATCTCCATATACTGCCATACTGTCATACTGCCATACTTAGGGGGTATGAAAAGAGTAAAAAAAATTTAATTTAAAAAACTTAAAAATTCAAATCCTTTCCCTAGAACTGATATAAATAAACAGTAAATATCATAAACATGTTAGGTATAACCGCGTCCCAAAATGTCCAAACTATCAAATTATAATAATAACAGTTATTTTCGGCGGTTAACCCCGTAATGGAAAATATGTCCCAAAGTAAAAAATGACACTTTTTTGTCACTTTGAAAAATATAAAAAATGCAATAAAAAGAGATCAAAAGGCCGTACAGTGCTCAAAATGGTAGCATTGAAAACGTCACCAAATTTGCAAAAAAAATGAGACAATACACAGCTTAGTACACTGAATGTATGAAAAAGATATTAGCGCCAGAAGATGGCGAAATGGCAATTATTTGTTTTTGTACAGCAAGTTTTAATTTCTGTAAATGATGAAAACATTATAAAACCATACATATACAAATATGATTGTACTGACCCAACCAATATGGCAAGGTGAAAGCCATAAAATCCAAGCCCAAAAGAAAATGGCACAAATGCATTTTTGGATTTTTGGGGAATTTTTTCCTGCTTCCCAATGCATGGCTTGGAATGTTAAATACCGACACTCTGAAGTGCAATTTGTTACGCAGAAAACAAGCCCTCATACAGCTCTTTACATAGAAAAATAAAAAAGTTATTGAATTTTTAAGGTGGGGATTAAAAAATCGAAACACAAAAACTAAAAAAGGCCTCAGCATTAAGGGGGAAAATATTTCTTGGTACAGGCGGTCCCCTACTTAAGAACACTCGACTTACATACGACCCATAGTTACAAACGGACCTCTGGATATTGGTAATTTATTGTACTTTAGTCCTAGGCTACAATAAACAGCTATAACAGTTATCACAGGCGTCTGTAATGAAGCTTTAGTGTTAATATTGATTCTTATGACAACCCAACATTTTTAAAATCCAATTGTCACAGAGACCAAAAAAGTTCTGGCTGGGATTACAATGATAAAATATACAGTTCCGACTTACATACAAACTCAACTTAAGAACAAACCTACAGACCCTATCTTGTATGTAACCCGGGGACTGCCTGTATTTATTTATTAATTAAACTATTCAGAACATTTAAAAATTATTACATTATATACATTAGAGGTTATCCAACAGCAGGATCCATGTACCCAAACTAACTACTAAGTGAAAAAAGTTAACATTTATAAAAATTAGGCAAATAAAGTGCTTTGGGGGGCATTGGCATAGCACCTGAATGTTCCAGCTCTGCAGCAATATCAATCCCTGCAACTACATCACTCCTGGGTCCATAGAAAACTCACAAGATCCACATCCAGCATTGCTCCTTGTGTGAAGATCTCTAGCTGAAGAGGGAAGTATGAAAGAAGGCTATGTGCCCTGGAAATATAACAGTGGGTGTTGTTTTTGCTGTGGGGCAGGAGTCCAGAGGTGCTATGCCAATGCTTCCAAAGCACTTCAGCCTTATTTTCATATTTAAATATTCACTTTTTGCACAGAAGGAGCAGCTGGAAAATAAAAAGAAAGGTATTAGTGACATGTGTAGGCATAGCCTTCTAACAGAGCGGTTAGTTTGGGTTAGTGGATCATAGTGACCTTTAAAGCGAAACTGTCACCAGGAATGTCATTTTTAGCTGGTGACAGGTTACAATAGCCTATGCTACGCTCATTTTAAAAATGGATTGGTCATCATTCTGAATCTTTCAGTAGGTTTGAATACTTTATTTTACATTTCCTGGCTCCCTGCTAGCAGAATGTGGTGAGTACCCAGGGAAAGGGTAGCTGCAGCCTGTGTGCCTGTGTCAATCTCCTATCCTCCACACTTCCGTCAGCTTCATAGAGATTAATGGAGCAGAAGGATCATGCACGGCCATCTGGTCCATTACTCTGATGGAGCGACAAGGGGTCTGACGTAAGTATGTGGGACACCATCCGAACCCTCCTTTTCGCGATCTGTGACTGAGACCCCCACCGATCAGCAAGTTAGGCCCTATCCTATGGATAACTTGTATTTGTGGGAAAACCCCTTTAATTATAATTTGATTAATGAATTTCATCTGTCCTAAAAAACAAGAAGCATGTATGGCTGTGCTGAGATTAACTGTTAATAATAGCACTGCATGTGGTGCTCTTGTTCCCTGTCAAGTCAGACCCACTATGGAACTGCAAGGGAAATGAAGTATCATATGAATGTTGATGCTTATGATTAGAAGTGTGAGCTTTAGAAGTTGTCTTAGAACCCTGCTGCTTCTATTATAACATTGCCTCTATTTTATGTTAGGGAGTGTATAATTATCTTGCTAATGAAATGTTTCCAGTAGTTAAAGTATCTCCAATTTTTCTTCACTAAAAGGTCACCCTAAACCAGCTCTCTGCAATTGTGTTAAAACTATAACTATGTTACTGAAAAATTACACTAACAAATCTAGAATTGCCTTTCAATGAAACAGAAAGTTTCCACTATTTAGGATAGGCGAAGTAATATTCATGGATCAACTGTTAACAGAAATAGTTGTTTAGGTTTCTTGAAACAGTGTGTGTTGTCATTCACATTTATTACACTTTGATCTTCGACTGCACAATGGGGGGAATTTATTTAGCCTGGTGCTTTAAACTCCAGTTTTAAAATCGACCCCACCCCCCTCCAATGAACAGTATCTCTGCCAGATGGACCTCTTTGGACCAGGTCTGACCATGCAGACATTTCAGCTATAGTCTGTTTTTTCTGGCAGAAATTATGGTAAAATGTGACGTAAATGTGACTCAAACTTCACCCTACCCACTCTCTGCCCTGTCATGCCCGAACCTGGTATAGTAAATGTACCCCAAAATCTCTTAAAGGGCATCTACCACCAGGATAAGGATTGTAAACCAAGCACACTTACATGGTGGTGTGTGCCCCCTTTGGCAGGATCTGCTCTTCTTTTAGCTTCTTATGCCCTTGTTGGTAAGAAATAAAGTTTTTAAAAATTATGCAAATGAGCCTGAGGTCAATGTAGATGTCAATGGAGCCTAGTGCACCTCAGGCTAATTTGGTTTACAATCCTTATCCTGGTGGTAGATGTCCTTTAAACTCAAATGAACCATGTGGACTAAAGGGGTTTTCCATTTTTTTTTTTAAAAAGTAGTAGTGGGGAGCCTATGTGTAAAAGTTATGCTTACTGTCCTAGTTCCACCAGCAGTATTTTTGTTCCTTTTGAAACTAGTCCTGTCACTCTGGAAGTGCTGATATTACATTTATGACAGCAGAACCAGTAGCTGGTGGATCTCAAAGTAGATCTCCTTTTAATTCAGAAATGATTTCAAGCTACTATTACTGCTGTTTGCCTAAACAGTAGCTCTCACTCTGTCATTCCAGTTGTGTGTAATAGTTCTTAAGACATCATGGTGTCACTCATCTTTTCCTCCCCTTTGGGATCTTAGGGATGAGAATGTTATTGGCAGCGTCTCTTGTGCTTGGCACTAGTGATCCTAGATCGTGCTGTGACTGCGGTTATGAAGAAATCTCTGCTAATACTCTAGGCATCTTAAAATGCAATCTTGTGGTAAGAGATAAGCATTGGCAACGGTTTCAATCTTTGCATGCTCAGTCAGCCATTGTGGATCAGTAGACGCATGATAGCTGAGAATTTTAAATATAAGAAGTAAGGATGGACAATACTGGCATCACAATTTATAGTCACGCATTCATTCCAATAAATGAAGTTTAATAATCAGCACTAAAAAAATGTTCATTTATATCACTAAAATTAATCTTTTTGTCTGATATCCAAGGGACATGTCCTTACATGTCAATGGACAGGATTACTGTATTTTTGTTCACATTTTGCATTTACGTTGCGATACATTGGGCCGCATTTTTTAAAACAGTGCAAACAAGACTAGGTTCAGTCAACTTTTCAGTTCATCAGCTTTTTTTGTGGTGCACCAGACTTTGCACACAATGTCCAACTGAGCACCGGAACATCCCACAATTGTGGTGCAGACACTTCTTAAATACCTGTGCAAGCAGGTTTCCCCTATAAGAATGTGCAAAGCCCACCAGAAAACTGGCGCACGGCGCTTAGTTGATGTGCCCCAATGTGTCTTTATTCCTGGTGGTTCTGCACATGCCAACACACAATATACAATACAGTGAAATGTATGCATTGCAATAGATGTGCATCTACATCCCGTTCATACCAGGACATGATAATTTCAGAGCTGAGTTGTTATTTAGCTCCTCTCAGCACATGTTTTCCACATTAATGCCCAGACCATTTTTATGTTTTTTTTTTTAGTCAATTCCTTTGGCAGGCTATAACTATAGCTGTTATGGGTCTTGTTTTTTGGGGGGACAATTGTATTTTTTAATAGCACAATTTTGGGATTAATATGTTGTACTGGCAGGGCCGATTTAAGGGTGGTGGGGGGCCTTTCCAACAATGTTTTTCCAGTAAAGTCAATGTTGCTCAAGGGAAATAAGAATGGTTCTCCAGATATACAAGATAAGGTGCGGTCACAAGTGAAACGCATGTGACCGGTAACCAGCAACCAGGGTTTTCTATTGTTTAAATGAAAGACACTGGGAGTTGGTTACCGATCACATCTGTAATTTATAGCCAGCCAGTCCCCTGTAATATATAGTCAGACCATGTTTGACCATGATGCCAAAGGGGTTAATCATTTAGGATTAGAGCTTTTCACTGGCTGGGGAGTGATAACACAGCTTAGCCCTGGCACCTGAAGGACCGCAACTTTCTTCTGACGTGGAGCTGTAGAAAGGTGTTGCGCCGAAAGAAGTACCCTTAATGACCATCATAAAAACATACGGCAGTCATTAAGGGGTTAAGCTGTATCCTATGCATTATTACAATGTAAACTATGGAGACACTTTGATGACCACAAATCTATGAATCTTTCTTCTAAAGGCCCTGCTTGAAATAGGAGAGCACGTCAGACATGGGAGTTTGACCTAAGAAGGATTTGTGACATTTTTTGATCATTTTAAAACAAGTACTGTACAATATCCTGCCATTTTCAATTTGAAAATAAACTTGCTAATATCTCTTAAAAAGATATCACTGATTTGGCAAGCTCTGTGCAGCGCTGCGAATCTGTGTGTGCTATATAAATAAAGAATTATTATTATTATATCACTAAATGCTGTTAAAATCAAGTAATATGGAAGCCCCCTAATTATATTAAAAAGTAATGTATTTTTAAGTTCAAAGGGAATTAGCCATATTCCACTCCACTGTATGGTACGTGCAATGTCATGAAGTGATACTAAAGCTGCTGTATCAGAACATGAGCAATGATCTTTTATCAGCAAATTCGACTTCACTGCTGTCTGAAGAGATAAAATTTCATTTAATAGAATGTGAGAGAGAAATGTGGAAATTGTATGATTATTTTTCTTCTAGAAAATGCTTATAAATATTCAGTATTCTGCAATTTGCTTTTCAATAATCTCTCAAAATCATTTCATAACACTCTGCCAACCCATTACCTACAAATAAGAAAACAGTAGGCACTCCTATTGTTAATGAAACCAAATCAGAAAATAGCTACAGACTTCAAAAAGATTATAGTGTTTTTGTGTTTAACCTAAGATGTGGAGGATCACTCAGCTTAAAAGACAAGTTGCCCTACAAAAAGCAGAGATAACATATGCAGGAACGTACATGCTGCTCACTTTGCTAGTAAGTCGCTTGTGTATTAAAGAAAATCTAGCATTTGATTTGATGCATTATGAACCAAACATACCTTGATAATGCTGTAGTTACAATGAAGCAGAAACATATCTTGTTTAATCTCTGAGCTGCGTGGTTTTGCTGAAAAAACAATTATAAAATTATGATAATGAAGCTCTGGTGCTTCTGTGCCTGCACCAGCACTTTTACTCTTACATTAGTTATGCACTGCTCCAGATAATGATGCAATCATGGTGTTGTGCCTGCAGGGAGCAGTAATCAATCACTGCACCATCCCCAGTTGCTGTGTATGAGTGATCCAGCTCAGGTTGATTAGTCCTGTCTGGACAGCGCAGAAAGCTCTGCCAAAAGGCCAAAAATCCTTTAATTTTCTCAGAAATCAAAGGTGCGCCTTATTAGCCGGTGTGCCTTATATATAAACTTATACAGAAATGTACTACAGACAAGATGTACTGTACATTTACCAGTGTTTAATAGCTCCACCCCAGAAATTTCCTGCACCTTCCCACACAGTATACAGGGTCCCTGGCTCCTGAAGTGCCCTGGCACAACTAACATTGTGCCCATCCAGCCCTCCCCTAGCACGGAGAGACCGGAGCTGCCATAGTACCGACCACGAGGCAATCATCATCATCAGTAAACAATACCGCATACCTGACAGCCCTGTAACAGGGGAAAGAGAAGGAGCCACAGGGAACCCCACAGGAATAACACCCTGGCTGAGGAGGGAAGTAGAAGGGGCAGAGGGAGACCGCTTAACCCCTGCTGCATCACCCTGCATTAACCCCCAGCAGCCCATACCTCTGAGATCGGAGCTCTCTGACACGCTGAAGACGAGTTTCCCGGGAAGTGTAGCTGGCTTGAACTGTGCACAGGTCTGCCACCTGCTGGTCATTTTTAGGTACTGCATTTGATTTTGCGCCTTATACTCCAGTGCGCCTTATATATGAACCTAGATGTCTTAGCAGGCATTTATTAGAGGTGCGCCTTATAGTCCGGTGCGCCTTATAGGCCGTAAAATACGGTATTTAGAGGACAATTTTGATTTTGAGTCTAGCTTCTGGGACTCAAGTACAAACAGTTTGATAAAGAACTGTTTTTTATATATAAAAATATAAAGTTGAAAGAAAATGTATCTAAATGGGTTACACATAGAATGGAATCCACACATAGACAACATGCCCATGGTACACCATACTGAGAAGCCTGGGGATCATTCTAATACTATCCAATGAGATCTTCTGGGTTCTGTTAGTGTCCATCAGATGCATCCATTAACTTTGCTGTTCGACATCAAAAGTCACTACAGAAAAAAAAGATTTGTATAAAAATATTAGTGACCATATTTATAATTTCACTTGAATTTCTTCTCCTACAAACACTGATGCGGTTGCTCTCCGGGGGATGCACTACCTTCATCTTTCTAACCTTATAATTGACAATCCTTCCTTGATGTTTACTTACTGTTATCCTTTGATGTGTAGGTCAGCAGCAGCCAAGCTTTTTCACATATTATAAAACTCATTAGGATTTCAAGAAATGTATTATAACATCTGTCTGGTTCATTGGGAAGTCATGAATGTTGCTGAATACAATGTATTTAGTTATGTTTTGAAGAACAGCAGAATGAATATACAATTATAGGCTTAATTGACATTGTGAGGCATCATCATGTATTGCTTCTGCCTTTATTGCTGAGGCACTTATCGTGTTTAATATATATTGCAGACATGATAATTTACACTTAAAAGGCCAAAAATACATATGTCTGGATCAAAGTCTTTTTACATATATTTAGATATTACAGTACATTAACTGTTTATGGTGCAGTTCAGTTATATGTGGTTCTGTTGTTACAGAGCAGATCAAAATTATATTGTCGGTTGGTATATAAACACAATATTACATTAAGCAGACAGTTTCCATTACGTTTCCTGTGTGCTACCTCCAAGGGAGAGGGTCAAGGAAACCCTTTACTACAGACAGGTGCATGGGATGGGATTTACCAGAATTTTTTTCATAATGACCATGAGGACGTTACCCCATGTGGATTTTTCTCCTGAAATTCTGTTCCGTTCTGGTTGAAAGCTCCATGCTTTACTATTAATATTGGGCATCTGAGGTGGGTCTGTTATTGGTGCCTACCATGTGGGAGCGGTGGTAGGAAACATCAGGAGCAAATGAAGCCAACATGTGTAACATACAGAAAAGGTACAAATCTTTCTATTAAACTAATTTATAACACATGGCAGTAGCTCACAATAACTGATGCAAAAACTGATGAAATACCTTCCCCCACCATCATGTGCCAGGAGGAATCACGATCCTATTGGGATTGTTGAGTTTGGCCTAATTTGTTTTGTGTATGAGAACCTTTAGACTTTACTATTGGGCAACAATCACACAGCACATTTCCCATTGTTATTTTTTTATCATAGGGGTTTCTAAGGACTTCACAGTGTCTTCATCTTTTTAAATGACTTCTTGAAATGCACTTGTGAAGGGAGAATATCTTCCTGTCTCTGCTTTCATAAGTATGAAAGATGGCAGGGGGGTGCTTGAGGATAATGCCGCAGAAGGTGTGTATTTGTTTACATTTGTGAACCGTTATGATCAGTAAATCCGCCAGGATAAGTGGACCCATTGCTCATAGATGGCAGATAATGGCTCTGCTCCTCAACACATTATGTTTTTGTTCAATACAAAATAGATTTACTCTTCCCAGTGAAATATACCACCTGCCCCTGGATTGTCCTTGTGTTCTTGTAGCGCTTAATACTTTCTGTGTAACAATAAATGAAAGGGCTGCGGTAAAAATGCTAGATGTGTTCTTTGTTCTGTTCACCTTTTTAAATCATCTCTTACACTGAACATTGGATATTATTTTCTGTTTTCAGTGGATTTGTGAATTTCCAGCCGACCTGCTGCCCTTAGTGAACTCTTTATCGATTGTAAGGAAAGCAGCAGCACTCTATAAGTTCTATTTTCAGTTCTTTCCGTATTTCTGCTCTCCTTTCTCTATCTGTTTTAGGAGTGAGTATAATTGCTTAGCAGTCATATCAGCTACAGTAAGACCCAGTAGCTAGTTATAGCATGCAACATAGGAGAATAACTAGTAGAAAGTGGTATGACTATTGGGATAAGCAGAAGACAGTCCATACGCTTATAGGTAGATTAAAGTCAGAAGCACTCTTACGAGAAAAACAGATCTTTGTTTCATGTAAGTAAAAATCCTCAGTGTTCTAATAGAAATCCAGTAAATCACAATATAATAGTTCATTTTGAACAGTATGATACATATTAAGTGTAAACTTATACCGTATGCCTGGTTTATAAAATGATGCAGCAATTAAAATGACCCTTCACCCTGAAAACAAAGTTTGACTATAAATTTGGTATCACTAGTAAACATGCCTGATGACCTCTTTTTTGCTCTGGTGTACTCCATTCTTTTGTTGTCTTCCAAATTGTGTCTGTCCAAAAATGGAGACTGCCCTCTTCACCAAAGCTGCTGTGAATCGTAGACAAGCCCCCATCCACTGTTTTGGACTAGGAAAATTCTTTAGGCCTCATGCACATGAGCGCATGTGCAGCGTTGGCCAGTGCACCCCACCAATGTGAATTGAAAGACACTAGTCACAAACTTTAGTCACTTGGCATGCTCAATCGGTACGTGAAGAATAAACAAGCCTGCGGCTTCTACACACAGTGATGTGTGTAGAAGTCAGCAGCCATGTGAGGACAGGGGAGGTCAATATAGCAATGGTTGCATCTAGAGAAGATCAAAGGACACCAAGTATGTTGAATATTTCTGCCTTATAGAAAAAATTGGTTTTCTATGGGGAGGGTCTTGCTACTTATGAAAAGAACAATTTTCTTCCCACTATATCTTGCAATTGTGAGCAAACAAACAAAAGAGAGTGGCACTGTGGACATGGATCAAGTCCAAGTTGGGTGCAAGCTTAGGTAGGTGTGACTCAAGGTCCAAGGTAATCAGTAGTCCAACAGAGGAAAGCAGCACTCCATGCAGGTCAACTATTTATTCACTTGTGGTGAAAAGTGTAAAGTTTCACCTAACTCAATGTAGCCATTGGTATTGCTTGAAGATGGCTGCATTGAGCTAGTTAGAGCTAGAAACATTGCACTTTTCACCACTTGTGAATAAGTACTTGAACCGCATGGAGTTCTGTTTTCCTCTCTTAGACTTTCTTGCAATTGTGCATATCCTGTTTCCCATCAAATATTTTAAGTAGATGGGCTTGACATTCTCTTGTCCACTGAAAATAGATTTTGATTTCCATGAGAGTAAATGAGGAATCCATTGTAGTTTAGTAGCAGCTATAATGAATAGTTACTGGTATGACATTACAGATCATCTAGGATGGTCCATAGCTGTATATCTGCTACTTTATACACATCAATATGTAATAGGCTGTGTGATGGGAGATTAGAGGTGCTACAATTGCTGAGCTCATTGTCAATACTTGTTTATATTTTGCTTTAGGGTAATTCATTCATTTTGCATTTCATACCGAGACATTTTAGGATTACGCATTGATGAGATCTGGGATCGAATTTTGCCAGTAGATGATAGTGATGAGCATTTAATTAATCAGTTCTGGAACTATTACAAGATAATGGTTTTGGCAAGAAGTTGTGTAGGAAAACAAGTCATGAATAGATGTTATCATGTGATGTCAAGTCATTTCAGAGGGCCACCAAGAGAAAACAAAAAGGCTTCTTTTCTTGTATACTTAGAAAATGAATATATTACCAGGAATGGACACCTCATTTACACCCTTGCACCCCACAGTTTTTGCACCACTGGATAAAATTATTTAATAGTAAAATTGACTATTGCCCATAGAAACCAATCAGTGCTTTCCTTCTACTATAACAGTTTTAAGAAATAATTTAAGATGCCATGTTATTATTTATATCATGCTATGGTGGTAGTCAATTTTGTGGAATATCTCTTGCCGTAGGAGTTAGGGTCCTGAAACAAGCCTTGGACACTAAGGCTTCATTTATGTTGCTTTGTCTAGGAGCATATATTCTGTGTCTAGAATGGAATCCAAATGAGAACAAAAGATTTTGTCTGTGAAAAGAATTCCTTCCTTTGTTATAACACCATCCTTTCCCATTCTATTATAACTTCCTTGCATCAATCTAAGACCACCATTGTAGACCTGGTTTGCACCAGCTGAGTATCACTGCCACTTCACGTTTGTGAAAATATCTGTTTGGTTCATCCATTTCTATTTTTAACTAAATATGAATTGCTCCTGCCATTTAGGGTATGCTGACATGTTCAAGTTAATACTTATACAGGTTCTGAAGCCAAAACCAAGTATATATATATATATATATATATAATATATATATAAAACAGGGAAGTTTTTCTCATCTTCTCATCTTTTATATGCATCATTGGTTTCAGATTCAAAATCATGTGAACATAACCTTAATAAGCTTCATTTAGGCTATTTATGTTAAATTGACTTATATGGGACTTCAAGGGCAGTTTTTATCCACAATTACAGGAGTAATTGACTGATGGCAGCAGTCAGAACCCAAGAAATTATGTCCCCATTCACACAGTTCCCTGCAAGAATAGGGCTGTGGTGTGCACACGTGACCACTATTTCCAGAGGATAGGGTCTAACTTGCTGATCGGTGGGGGTCTCAGTTATGAGACCCCCACAGATCATGAGAATGAGGGGATTGATGGGGTCCCAGGTACCTCTGTCTGACCACTCGTCGCTCCCTGAGATTAATGGAGCAGACTGCTGTCCATGACTGTTCTGCTCCGTTCATCTCTATGTAGCTGACAGAGATTGCCGAGCTCTGTTCTGCTCTCAGTACGCATCCTCCATTCCCCAAGAAGCTTGATTCTAGCACCAACTGTAGGAAGTGAATTCTGGACTTGTAGCAGCTATAATATTCATACAGTCCAGGGCCAATAGCAGTCCGAATCCGCCCTTGATCCCAATGTCCAATATAGATATAGAAACCACAAGAAAAAAGAACAGGTAAGGAACTGGCAAACAGAATGACAAATTTAAGGTTTAGAGTGTCCTAGTGTACTTTTAAAGGGAACCTGTCACCAGGAGACCCATTTTTAGCACTCCCATAGTCCCCACAGAGCATAGTACATACACTGCCAAAGTGTTTTTGTATAAAAAATTGGTTTTACAGAAAAAAAGATATGGTATATTGTACCTTTCATTAGCATCTGCTGTGTGACTAGGCAGTTGCCAATTGGGAGGGGCTGGAAAGGAGCAGTCCCCCCCCCCACCCTTGGGAAACATGTGACCTTTTCAAATATATGAATAACTCCCAACACTCGGGATTGGCTGTAGAGGAGCAGGGGGTGTCGCTAAGCCCAGTGATGGGTGTTTTCATATATTTGAAAAGGTCACATGGAGTAGCTGTTCCCCAAGGGTGGGGGGGACTGCTCCTTTCCAGCTCCTCCCAAAAGGCAACTGCCTAGTCACACAGCAGATGCTAATGAAAGGTGCTATACAACATATCTTTTTTTCTGTAAAACCAATTTTTAATACAAAAACACTTTGGCAGTGTATGTACTATGCTCTGTGGGGACTGGGGTAGTGCTAAAAATGGGTCTCCTGGTGACAGGTTCCCTTTAAGGGTGAAAATGTTTGATGTTTTGCATTTTCAAAAATGATTCAAATGTATATAAATTATTTGTTTATCATGAATTAATTTTCATAATGAAATTCATTCATTATTTATTTTTCTTTAATTAATATATTTATTAATTATTTGGAATCAATTTGTACACACATATCTCTATTTACAGAAAAGTAATTTGACAGTGCCAGAGGTTGCACCCGAAAGTGCCTCGTAGCTAGTACATAGCTGTGACTTTCTTATTTGCATGGTAAGGGCAGCATGCTTTGACCAGAGCTCTGGCTTTGTGAGCTCTGTATGTGCATCTCAGCTGCTATGAGAAGAACACTATTATGTCCCCTTCCTTTGTAGGCTATTATGTGAGGTTAAATCCTTAAGGAGCCTGCTTTACCAGGCAACAGGCAAAACAATAGCTGGAATCTGGTAAGCTCATTGATAAAAACTTGAGGCGTAAAGCATGAGGATTCTTTTGTATGCAAAGGCATTTGGATTGGTCCAAGTGGACATTTATTTCAATTGATGCCCCACTCCTCACCTTATCACTCAGAGTGCAGTTAAGCTCTTAAGTTTTAGAACTATCGAATTGCAGCGTGCACTTGACAATATTACATAACCTTTGTACCCTTTGAGCTATGTGGTTTTTCAGCAGAAATACCATTCTGAAAGATAAATGCACAAAGGTGGTGTTTCCTCTACAATGGGGGGAATGTCGCTGTTTCCCTTCCATATTATTTACACTTTTGACTCACCATTGCTTACATCCATTTATCCTTCTTCAGTGTTCAGAACCAATAAAATATCACAATGTTAAGTCCTTTTTATTTATATGGATATTTGTCCAGGTCAAACTAATGTGTTGATGTTAATATCTTGTTTCCATTTCTGCGATTGGTTCCCATACCCTGGTGATATCTTGTCATGAGATAATTGTTGCCTTGATGGATTCTTCTGGTGTCAGGTCACCAAGCACTAATAAGCTTTCAGTTGACAGTATGATGTGTTAGACATCCATTTGTTGTACCAAGACAAGTTATCCTCCTGATAACACAGTAGCACAGTGATCGCCCCTTTAATGCCGGAACGATTGAGTAACATTACACTTTCATTTGTCCACTTCAAAAAATGTGAAGGATTTTTTTCTTGGAAATTATTGCTTATATTTACAAATCGTATGAACAGTTGGCAACGTAGAAGATTAGTCTCATAGTCGTATGTAGACTTTAGGCAATACACAAGCAGCTCATAGATTGCAAAGGGGCATTGTAGAAAGAAGAAAATGTATAATATACTATTTAGTTATTTATTTAGTTAAGATTAACTATAAAAATTATAACATCCTGGAGATGTCCTCCAGCTGTTTTGTTTTTTTATCTGTGCAGTTGGTTATGTCCTGGTGCTGGTGTTATATCATTGGACAAGCATTCATTACAATTGTTGTCCATACCTGGCATTCCA
The DNA here is from genome assembly GCA_019512145.1 of Engystomops pustulosus. Classification (NCBI taxonomy): domain Eukaryota; kingdom Metazoa; phylum Chordata; class Amphibia; order Anura; family Leptodactylidae; genus Engystomops; species Engystomops pustulosus. Next base: position 126,908,947 of record CM033643.1, read on the forward strand.
CAACGACTCGTTGCTGCAAAAAAAAACAATCATAGAGCAATTTGTGGGCAGAAAGCAGAGTGCAACATCAGCAGTTCAAATGTTGAATTACACAATAAGAATCCAAATCAATAACTGCCTTGCAATGCCAATTTATTTATGCAGCAAGTGTCCCTAACTAGTTAGATGTAAATTAAGAAGGAATGTAAAAAATAATGCATGAATTTGTACTTTTCTTTCCTAGTAGATCCACTTCTGGGTATTACCAATTAACCTCATGGCGATCACATGTAATACATACTGTATATGTCACCATTTGGTTAAGCTTATATGAAGAGGGCTCAATGGCTTTCTATACAGGGCAGGTGTCACAGCCAACTATGGCACCTAAACAGCGGCAGTACATGGGAGTTGCCATAATGACGTCACACCATTGTGGGTGGTCAATCAGTTGCCATGACAGCTGGGACCCTCTGAGCGACTCCTATAGCTGTCATGTGCCTATTTCACACAGGCTGTAATAGAGCAGAAGTAATATTGCATAAGCAATCAAATCCCTGCAAAAGTAGTAGTAGTATATACAAATAATTCATGCACATGTTAAGTATCCCTACATCTATCAAAATATAAAAATGATTATCCCATATGGTGAAAAAAAGCATCCAACCATTTTGCCACCTATACATTTTTTAATAAAAATTAATGAAAAGGTGGTTCAGTTCTCAATACTGTTGCATCCCCCAAAAAATGATGCCTCCCAGCATTCCAGAACAATGCATGGAATATTAAATGGTAGCTGGATATGTAGAAAGAATTTCATCGGAGTCTTGGGAGTTGGTGATTAACAAGCAAGTACTTGGAAGTTTTAAAGAAATTATAAGGGATCCGGGAAACCTGAATTATGGTATGCTAGTTGGACAGCAAAGTGTATTTAGCGGTAGATATAATCACTGGATTTGCAAGATGGAAAGACTGAAGAATAGTTTTGTCCCATTCTCTATTAGACTGTATAGTGAGGGTAAAACTTGTAGGTGGTTATATTCAATGTACATTCATAATAATTGATTAGTATAAGGGTTTTATTTGTTTTTAGTTAAATATTACTAATGTTTTATTAGGTTGTGTCTGTAACTGTTTTAATGTTTGTCTTTATTTATTGTATTGTTCTTTTATGGAGAAGTGTTCAACAGCAGTTTTTCCTATTTGAGGACAATACAGTGATTATTATTATAAATAATCCATTACTAACATAATTATTTGTATTTCCTAGGTGCCGACGGCATTTACGAGCCGTCATGTAATTGGGGAGTGGCGATCCCTTGCCATGACAGCCTCAGGTCACACAAGACCCGGGGCTGTCATGTTTTAGGTTATATTCATGTTCAGGCTATTTGAACATTTTAATAGATGATGTGCAAAATCCCCATATACTGCCATACTGTAGTACCACAAGTAGTACCAGACAACCTAAGATTAAAGTACTCTAGGTGGTCTGAAAAATAGTAAATTAGATACAATTTTTAAAAATGTAATTAGATTTTTAAAAAAACTAAAAGTTCAAATCACCCCCTTTCCCCAGAACTGATAAAAATATAAATAAACAGTAAAAATCATAAACATGTTATGTATCGCTGCATCCCAAAATGTCTGATCTATCAAAATATAATAACGTTTCTTCTTGGCATTTAACCCTGTAACGGCATAGCACCCAAAGTCGAAAATGCCACTATTTTGCCCTTTTGCAAAATATAAGAAATTCAATAAAAAGTGATCAAAAGGCCGTACTGTCCTCAAAATGGTAGCATTGAAAACAACATCAAAGGTCGCAAAATGGCAACACCCACAGCTTCGTACACCAAAGTATGAAAAAGTTATTAGCGCCAGAAGATGGCAAAATGATTTTTTTTTGCACAGGAAGTTTTAATTTTTGTAAATGTATGAAAACATTATAAAGCCTATACAAATTTGGTATCTCCATGATCGTACTGACCCAAAGAATAAAGTAGACCTGTCATTTGGGGAGCTCAGTTAAAGGTGTAAAATCCAAGCCCACTTCCCCACGGCATGGAATATTAAATACTGTCACTATGAATTTGTTATACAAACAACAAGCTCATACACAGCTCTTTACATAAAAAAGTTATAAAAAATAAAAAAGTTATAGATTTTTGAGGGCGGGGAGTGAAAAATAAAAATGCAAAAACAAAAAAGGGCCTGGTCATTAAGGGGTTAAAGGAAATCTACCATCAAAATCTACCATGATAAACCCTTGCTCTGGTAACGCTCCCATAGCACCTCAGACTCATTAGCATAATTTTAAAAGTTTATTTTAGAAGGGAAGACATGGATAAAAATAATAATATAAGAAGATTACAACACAGTTCCCCCGATAAATTTGTGTGTAAGCCAGAACATGTATATTTTGTGAGTGTAACTCGAGACAAATTATGTTTTGGAACAAGGATTAACAATAAATGTTCATTACAGGCATTTTACAGTTGGTCATTGCAGCCTGTGGCTAAAGTTTAATAAATTTATGGTATCCAGACAACATCGGTATCAGAACAGTTTGTATCACACCCAATTAGTTGTAGAAATTAGTTATGAACCATATATACCGGTAAGTACAGAAGGGCAGAATATATTCTACCAAGTAATGGGACTAGTTTAATTTCCCTCTGCATATTTTATTAACTGTTCAACTTAAATGTGTCTTTCCATACAGCACACATCCTGCTTATTACCACAATTGTTGAATTCTGTAGGGTGCTAACAAACTGCTGAGTTGAGAATGTGGAAATTGTATTGTAGTCTATTTAGTGGTCTTTTTATGTTTTCCTCTTGAATATTTAGGTAAATTACAGGCTACATCAATTTTGTCAATTAAAATCTTTGTAATCTTAGTATAATGCTACATCAGCAAAAGATATGCATAAAATTAGTAAAAAATTTTATTTTTTCTCCTTTCACAAAAGGAAGGCACAGCATAAGAGTTTATGTATACATGGCTATTGTCAATTTTATCTTTTTTACACTATAAAAAGTTTAACCAAATAAGATATTTAAAAAATTACAACCAATATCTTTTTTTAAATCCTGTCATGTACAAAACTTGCTTTCACAGGTCATGGGTTTTAAAAATATAGCAGTGCATAGGGTTTGTGGTTAACAATGTGTTTCAGGTTCAACAAGTCTCTAGATGGAAAACACATCTTCTGCTGTGCCAGATTTAGCACCTTGATGATGAATTCTGGTACAGCATAAGACTGGTAGGACTTACTTTTAGTTGGTCAAAATTTTGGGTGCACGGCCGATTTCCCACAGGCTATGCCTCGTCACACGTGGCCACACCCATTATCCCAAAGACCATGCCCCTTAGTCGGACAAGTAGGAAAGGGTCCTAAAAAGGTCTAACAGCCTTGATAAATGTGGGGAAAAGCATTTTAAACAGTTTTTTTCCCCAGAAACCACCAGAATTGTTAAATTCCCCCTCCCATTGAATCAATGGAGGGCATTCAGCATGCCTCGTACGCCAGTTTTATGGTCATTCTGATTGAAGAATGACAAAAATAATCTTTATTTATTCACAAATAGAAGTTAAATTGGAAAAGGGTTAGGAAATCCTAAAATGTCACCCTGTACTCAGTAACCAGTAAATATCGGCCCATGTAAAGAAGGAATAGTACTTTGAAACTGTAATTCAGGCCCATTTCAGTTTTTTACACTTTGTTTCATTGAAGCCAATTGCTCATTAATGTATACTATGCACCAACAAAGAGTGAAGGAGGTCTGAATACTTTCCGTACACACTCTACCATACCCATGTAACATAAAGAAACCTTAAATAATGTTCTAAGAGTTTAAAACTACTATATTTACAGTATCCCATCTAAAAGAAACATAAAAAAGAGAGAAAATAGTAAGAGTAAATGAAACCTCACAACAACTCAATATGATCTCATGATACCATCACCACAATCATCAGTCCAATGCTACATTTCCAATTCTCAGGTCAAAATGTAAGCAAAGAAAGCAAAAAGAAAAGGGATCCATACCATTCATGCTAAGGCTGGAAAGACAAACTTTTTAAAAAAGCACCTCCATGTGCATTTCACATGCCATCAAATCAACTACTCTTGTGATTTGGGTTTAGTTATAAATATAAATATTTTTTCTTTCTTTTATTTGTGAAGTTATGAGGTGGTATATATTTAGTGCATTTTTACATTTTTAATTATAATTTATGGATTCTTTATTTACTTGGGTATGTTATAACTGGTATTGCCCAGTTACAAAGTATTACTTCTGCTTTACACAGGCCAGTAGTACAGGGTTTTCTAACCTCTAGCCCCTTTTCTCATCCTTGACTTGTTTTTATTCTTTCCCTTTAATTAGTGTTGTGTTTATTTGCTGCGTCTTTTTGTAATGAAATAAAGATTATTTTTGGGTTGATATCGCATTTTCCCCTTGCTTTGACTATATAGGTGTGTTTTCAGTGACCATTAGATTTCAATTGATATGGGTGTATGTTTTCTGAAGTACATACACGTACATACATGTATGTACAGTAGGTATATACATCTGCATGTTTAAAAAATATACTAGTATTACAAAGACTAATAAACCAATAAATAAAGCAAAATAAACCGAGAAGTTTTAAAGAAAGGAAAATTGTATTATGTCTTGTGCAATATTGCTTTACACAAATTAGGATTCCTACCATTAATAAGACATGGGGTTTAGAATCTTTAATGTGGTTGTTCCAGGTAAGACTTTGAGTAGAACTGTATTCTTTAGAAAATGCCGGTTTTTAATCATCAAAGGTTTCAAAGTACAAGAGAAATGACATAAATGGCTTGTTCACCTCTGGAGGCAGTTGTTAAAGAGTGCGAACATTGACTCATTACCTTTGTATATTCACACTTGAACTCTAATGAGATCGTATTACCAAGAAAAAGTAGGTCACCTGATAAGAAGAGCAGAAATACTTTGAATGGGTTTAATGAATCTATTTCTTCCTTCTTTCTGTGAAAGTTTCTTTCTTTTTGATTCAATTGTGTGGCATTAGAGAACAGTAGTTGTTCCATAGCATCAGTTGCAGTGTATTTGCACTCACTAAATCTGTAATTTCTCTCATTAGCTAAGAATGCTTATAAAGAATTGTGGACAGAGGCTAATAGCTTATTGAGAAAAGATCCATCTTCCATTTACTTATGCCCATATATTTATTTTTACAGAACATTGTACAATATGGGCCAGTTTTCTGTCATACTTTGCACTAGAAAAAACGTCTTGACAGAATTGTGTTGCACGCTGTATGTTAAAGGTGCACCAAAAAAAGATGATGCAAACTTCCTGAGAATTGCACCAGAAAATTCAAGACTGGCACACTCTTCACATTCATGAGACAAATTGCACTTAGTGCAGTTTGCTTCACTTTTCATAAATGTGTCTAAGACTTCATGGCCCAGATATATCAAAAGTGGTGCAATCTACCTTAGTGCAGTCTGCTTCACTTCATGTGCAGTTTGTGCCAGATAATTCAGTAGTGGTGCACGCTCTTTTTTTCTATGTACACACAGTTGTTGTTTTTTTAATGCAGTTTGCTTCATGCAATTTTGACTGAATTTGTGCACATCTCAGTAAACTTCGACTAAGCACTGCCACGTCCCTTTAGGAGAAAAGTTTTCCAAACAGTTTGACAAAGTGCAACCGTGACACAAACAAAAAAAAAAAGTGGCAAAAACAAAAACTAAATGCATATGCCAGCTCCAAAGACACTTTTTCTGTGGGAAAATATTCCCTCCCTATCTCTGTCCCTCCAAATGTCAGCTACCATCAAACGTCAAAAGCATCAATCTGCTATTTCTATTACTGCCATACAAGTTGAAGGGGTCAGGGGGCCTGCAACTATGAGGGGTTCAGAGGTTCCTTAACCTCCAACCCACCTGGCACATACACTCACCGGCCACTTTATTAGGTACACCTGTCCAACTGCTCGTTAACACTTAATTTCTAATCAGCCAATCACATGGCGGCAACTCAGTGCATTTAGGCATGTAGACATGGTCAAGACAATCTCCTGCAGTTCAAACCGAGCATCAGTATGGGGAAGAAAGGTGATTTGAGTGCCTTTGAACGTGGCATGGTTGTTGGTGCCAGAAGGGCTGGTCTGAGTATTTCAGAAACTGCTGATCTACTGGGATTTTCACGCACAACCATCTCTAGGGTTTACAGAGAATGGTCCGAAAAAGAAAAAACATCCAGTGAGCGGCAGTTCTGTGGGCGGAAATGCCTTGTTGATGCCAGAGGTCAGAGAAGAATGGGCAGACTGGTTCGAGCTGATAGAAAGGCAACAGTGACTCAAATCGCCACCCGTTACAACCAAGGTAGGCAGAAGAGCATCTCTGAACGCACAGTACGTCGAACTTTGAGGCAGATGGGCTACAGCAGCAGAAGACCACACCGGGTGCCACTCCTTTCAGCTAAGAACAGGAACTGAGGCTACAATTTGCACAAGCTCATCGAAATTGGACAGTAGAAGATTGGAAAAACGTTGCCTGGTCTGATGAGTCTCGATTTCTGCTGCGACATTCGGATGGTAGGGTCAGAATTTGGCGTCAACAACATGAAAGCATGGATCCATCCTGCCTTGTATCAACGGTTCAGGCTGGTGGTGGTGGTGTCATGGTGTGGGGAATATTTTCTTGGCACTCTTTGGGCCCCTTGGTACCAATTGAGCATCGTTGCAACGCCACAGCCTACCTGAGTATTGTTGCTGACCATGTCCATCCCTTTATGACCACAATGTACCCAACATCTGATGGCTACTTTCAGCAGGATAATGCGCCATGTCATAAAGCTGGAATCATCTCAGACTGGTTTCTTGAACATGACAATGAGTTCACTGTACTCAAATGGCCTCCACAGTCACCAGATCTCAATCCAATAGAGCATCTTTGGGATGTGGTGGAACGGGAGATTCGCATCATGGATGTGCAGCCGACAAATCTGCGGCAACTGTGTGATGCCATCATGTCAATATGGACCAAAATCTCTGAGGAATGCTTCCAGCACCTTGTTGAATCTATGCCACGAAGAGTTGAGGCAGTTCTGAAGGCAAAAGGGGGTCCAACCCGTTACTAGCATGGTGTACCTAATAAGGTGGCCGGTGAGTGTAATTTGGTGAGAGGTTGTTCCAGAATAGACAATTATATAATAGGATATAATTATCTAGTCACTGGGTTTGGACTGTGGAGTGGTGCAGCAATCTGTTGACTAAAGAGACTAATACTGAAATGTCCCATGCTTGACCTGTCCTCCACTTCTCTTCACTTCTTTGGGATTTCCAGTAGAAGCCCTGGAGTCTCACAGAAGTGAATGGAGCACTGGTTGAGGATGTACAACTTAGCTTTATTTGGTATGGAGTACATCAGGAGACATTTGGTCCCATATGCTCTCAAATGGTGAGGCTCCCAGCTCTTTGATGTTCTTACTGTACCTGCATATTTTTTTTAAATTGCAGAGCAGCTACTTGGATTTTCTGCAATCTCAGGTGTCTTAAAAATTCCCATTTACTTATGTATGAATATTCTTTGCATACTAAATATTCATAGACAGTCTCTAAGAAAAGCATAAAATAGCAGCCACTGCAAAAAGAACTAAAAATATCTGTCTGCTGGAAAAACTGAAGTGCTCATATCTATGTGATCCCAAAGAGTGATTTTATGCTGCTGTGATGCCCATAGGGATACTAGATAATGAATGATGTTAGCTGGAAAATTAATTGCCACTAATGAATTGCTATCAGCATGGTCCATTGTGGTATTATCTATTAAGTAATTCTCATTATTGCCAATTAAATTGCACCAATTTAATTTAGAAGTCCACCAATGACAAAAAGCATTTCTGTTAATTGTTCATTGCTATTTATTAGAGCCAGGTTTTGTAACATCTGTGCCTGCCTCATCCTCTGACCGTAAAGTAGAGCTGAGGATGCAGTGATGAGTGTAATTTTGTTCTATTCTGCAATCTTTATTGAATTCCACAATATCTATCTGTCTCCTGCAAACTTAGCTGTGGTTCACTAACAGTTAATCCACTTTGATGGACAGAATCTCTCCTCACTTTCATTGCTGTCCTGTTTTATCTTAGAGAACTCATCCATCTTCTTCTGGAATGGACCTCTTACATCTCATATATGACTTTGTGGACTAGAGATTTTAGCCTGATATAGAATTGTACACTATGTAGCTAGTGTTCATTTGGTATTCTGGTATCTTTGAGCCTTCTTCCAGCCTGTATTTATAGACTATTGTTCTTTGTATTGTCTTTGTATTGTATTGTACTTTGGCGCAGGAAGGGAAATTCAACCAGTTGTCTAACAACTGCTTAGGGTACGTAGGGCACTCAGACAGGGACAGATGGAAAGGGGGTTCAGTCTTAGGACCTATGGTAAAAGAATGAAATATGGCCATGATTTATTTATTAAGTGAAGCCCTCTCCAGTCTTCTAACTACATTGAGGGCCTGGATCTAGACATAATGGGGCTCATTTACTTACCCGGTCCTGTCGCAATCCCGCCATGCATTCTCCGATGAGGATTCGGGTCTTCCTGCGATTCACTAAAGTTGTGTGCCTGATGTCCACCAGGTGTTGCTGCTGCGCCATGGTCTGCTGGAGTTCACCATCCTATTCCTGGGGTTTTCCGACGGCCATGCCCCCGATTTCTGTCACGTGAAAGACGGCGCCCAAATCCCGGCAGAATTCGGTGCAAAACGGAAAAAGTCGGAGAACCAGATGAAAGTGCGGCTGCGGAGCCCTTAGTAAATGAGCCCTATTGTCTATAATCCATTTTAGCCAGGAAGCCTGACCAGCAGGGAAGATCCTCATACAGAGTGGTGGATCAAAAGAATGCTAGCGTCAGGGAAGCAGATAATTTCACACTTTACACATAGTATGCATAGATGTAACACTCTAGCAAGGGTAAAGACACTAGGCCAAATGTCCCTCTACCCGCCTTTGTGTTTCCTAACTCCCATGAATAGCAAATGTTTATTGATACAGACTTTCCTTCACCTTCCAATGTGTGTGTGCCATGTCCCATAAAATGTCTGCTTAAGATTATGTCAAACTCCTTTTTAAATGAGTTAAGAAGCCAACAAAATCGGTATTAGATAATTGGTCCAACATTTCGTAATGGTGTTTAAGATTTTTAGATATGTAAACTTATGCTGGGCAATGTGCTTGGAATACCTTAGGAGACCCCTGGAAGAAAATATGGCATAATGAGAAAATATGTCCCCATCCCAGACCTTGGTACAGGTGTAGCCACTCCCCTCTCACATCACAAAGGAGCTAGATTTGGTAGAGATTTCAAAAAAGCATGCCAGCATCTATTATTTCTAAGTTTTCTGGAAGAGCCATTCATTGGACACGCTGGTCAAAATTTCTTATGCCGTAACCTCCCAGCTGGATAGGTCTGCTATTTCTGTAGTAAGGTTATTACTTTTTATTCCCTTTTATTTTTATAACTGTTTGTGTATAAGTAGTATGTATATTACTTTGTAGCCCTTTTATGTGACAATTGTAAGTTTTTATGTGTGCACTGCACTTCGTGTATGAAATTTTAAAACTTAATAAGTCTCTATTTGTAGCCTAAAGGTACTTTTGTTTCTGAAGAAATAGCGGTACCCAAATTAAGTTTTAGTAATTGTATAAAAAATTGTATATCATTTGGAGAGAACTCATTTAGACAGGTGGCTATTTGCTTCGTCATTTTTAATATTAATGGGAGAAAGATAGGTCGTGGGAGTGATGCCAGTCAGTGCCTGGGCTAAGAGAGTTAGGTTTAGAGTAAAGGCACCATCTTGTGTAGGTAGGCGGGGCTTTATGTGCTAAATTTGAGGCTCTCTAGCTTAGGTGCACCCCGTGACGTCACTCAATAGTGGGAGTCTGTGACATGGCCCACTAACTGTGTCTATATCACCAGTCTGTTCTCTGACCCGTTTTAACTTGTATTAGAAATCAGTCGGGTTGGGTAGCTCATATTTCCAAGTGTAGCTACCCAGAAAGGTATTGACAATTGTGGGAAAACACATTTTAAGCAAGATTTTGATTATTAAAACTTGTGATGATTTTTGAATCATTAAAAATTAGGATTAGCATTAAATGAGTTGGAGCTCTGTAAAGTTACTGAACATGAGCTCATACTTCCTCACAGATGTGAAATTTCTATAAAATAATTGATAAATCTTGGTGGAATTAATTAGTTTTTCAAATTCTTTTATCTTATACTGAAAGTACCTGCTCACTAAAAAATGTAAAGTGCAGAGATAATTAATTTATTAGAGAACATATTTCACATATCATTGATTCTACAAATGAAGTAGACGGGTTTCCAATTCCCTAAAGGATTCAATATCACATCTTGTTAGCTGAATCATTTGCATTCTTGTAGAAATACAATCTCTACATTACCCTGGGGGGGTCACAATTATTACACACAAAAAGTGGTTAAAAGAATAGTTGAATATCAGACTGGTGTATCATTTATTAGACTAAGGAAAACAAATCGAAAATAGTCTTACAGCAATGATCATGTTTTATGTTATATTAACAGTAAAAAGTTACATTTATAGAAATCATTGAAAAAACTGCCTATTAATATTTAATTAGATTTATTTTTATAGTAGTAAATGGTACTAAAACATATGGTTTGAACACAGAGACCAAGCACAATGCGGGGGAAAGCAGCCCTTGCATCATATTGATATATGATGCAAGGAGTCCCTTTCAGTCAGCTGAACAGCGGATAAAGTTACTGTTACAGCTATTACAGTGTCAGTGCTGCTGTTCAAATGACAGGAGCTCCTCGCAACATATGTCACTGTACTGGGCTTGGTCCATGGGATGCATGTACAGGGAGCCTTTTTCACCAGTTCTGTGAGAATTCTGCTATTACGATAGTTGTTTTGGAGCATCTGAGGTTGTTAGGTATGTTAGATATGCACCTTCCTTGCTAAAATATGGATTTATATTGTTCAGATAGGAGAGAATGGGAAGAAATAGAAGTTGACAAGACACAATCCACTGTTATCCATGTTCATTTAAATCAGTTCTTGGCCAAAAAAAAGTTGTAATTTGCTTAATCTGATCAATTGGTTATCCATCTGTACTGCAGGTCGTTTTACAACAGATGTAGCAAATAGTTGTCACTAAATTTAAAAGTAAGTAAATCTAACATCAAGGACCCACAGCCAATGAACAAATGCATGGGTAGCACAGTTGCACCTTTATATATTTATATATATTAGACATTTAAAAAGGCATGATCATTGGCTATTGGGCTAAGGGTAGCAGTATTTTAGAAATGCTCATGGTGGTTAGAATGTATAAAGCAGGGACGAATAGAACCATTTTTACTATGCAATATTTATGGAATTGCTATAGGTAAAGTTGGCTGCAAAGGTTGGTGCAGGCATCAGCCACTGCTATTGCAGACAAATTTACCATCGAAAGCGGGGGGGCTTAAAAAAGTGTGTCTTTACCGATCAGGCATACAACCTCCAAGAACAAACCTCCAAATGCATTTTAGCACATACATAATCTGGTGGCTTGGACTGAAGAATAATTTTTTTGGGTCCATTCATATCTCTGTCAGGCACCTTCAACCAATTTGTATATCTGCCCATCCTGGCCAATTGAGTACAATTGTTAATGTTGAGAGTATTCCCTGCTATCTATAGCCCTTAGTAAATGAGCCCCAAAGTGCATAGTGCAATAGAGAGAACTCAGCTTTCCAATCCTAACTGCCCATTAAATCCCTTTCCCATATAAACCATCAATCAAAAGTGGTTAAGAAAAAATGTACTTACATGGTCCTGATCAAACTCTCATACCAAATTCCTGCTTCCATCCTATTACCTACTGTGTGAGTGTAAATTAGGCAGAAACATAGCATATAAATATCTGTATTTTATTACAATATTAAACAGGGTCGCTTTCATTGTTAGCTCTTTTGTGACTGTATATTGGAACATAAAATTCTTGCATTAGCATTTTAGTATTACAAGACTGCATAAAATATGTACTTCTGTTTCTCTAATATATTCTACTATTTAGTATGAGGATCAGTTTAGTGAAAATACCCAGAGACTTATACTGTTTTAGATTTTTATTCTGCTTTGTTAATGTATTTGCTATTTTATGCTCCTGAATGTATGAATCATAAAGTGAAACAATCCATAATCTGCTGGAATGTATGAAGTGCATGTAATATATGTAGAATTCATTTATATGGAATAGACATAAAGCGCACAAAAATAAACCAACCTAGGGTTTTACTGACCAGAGCTTTTATGTCATTTGACTTGAACTGTGGGCATTGTTCTGCATAAAATGTAAATGTAGATGACTGTGCTGGAGCATGGTCAAAACTTCACTTTTCCCTCCCTGCCCGGTTGAATTTAATAAAGGTGATGATTTTACCCAAAATCCAATATGTCCAGCTCCAAATTCCTGTTTACATACTGTGCAATTTCTTCCAGAAATTACATAGCTGTGTGGCATCTTTCATCTGGGGGAGGGGGCAATATGGCAAGGGTGGCACCCATTTGCAGTTTTGTTTTTGGGAGGATGGGGTTGGGGTTCCCTAATTTTAAACTATATTATTGAGCGGCTCAATTGTCTCACTTATCCTGAGTGTTCCACCTTGAGAAACCACGTATTATGGCATTTATCATTGGTCCCCACTCTCGTCTTTTTGCCACACCCAAACATCTTCTGTTTGGGGGAATGTGAAGAGTAGATGGACAAGCCCTGCTTCTGCACCAGCTCCTTCTGCTGTGCCCCAAAGTGCGCTCCCACTATAATACAATTGGGTTTGACAGGTACACTCCCTATGGAATAATCCGGCCCTTCCTGAACTTTCCTCAGTGCCTAACAGGGCTAGCTGGAGGGCCAGAATGGTGCACTTATTTGAAATTTCTGTGAGGGCAGTGTCTTTTGCTTGTTCCAGAAACTGAAAGTATCTTGTGACCTACCGAACTCTTCTCATCTGTTGTACCTCCAGCTTTGGCACACCATAAATGCCCAGTTCCTAGGGGATCAATTGGTAGATAATCCTTTTCCTATCCCTCTCCTTCTCCTAAAGCCTATATTTCATGTCTGTACTATGAACTCTTATCCAACTACATTAAGCAAACACTAGTTCAACCTGGGAGAGTGAGCTCAGCCCACTGACGGATGAGGAGTGGGACATTGCTCTCTGTATGCCTAAAATGGTTTCTCCTAATCTGGGAGACAGAATGTCACAGGTCGACATAGTTAACCAAGCACATCTAATGACTGCCATTCGTCCAGGCTTCCCAGACCTTTGCCCCAAATTCCTCTGCAAACTCAGACAGTTTCCCTTCACCTTCTCTGGTCCTTTCTTGTGGTCAAGGGGTTTTGGGAACCAGTCTTTAAATTCTTGTTTGAAGGTTGTAATGGTCCCTGAGTACCTTAAGCAATGCTTGCTTCTGGTGGACCCGAAACTGATTAATTCCACCATGGACTGTGCCTTCCTTATTGAAGCCCTGTACTGTGCTAGGAAACCGGTGGCCAAATTCTGGATGGCTGCCCATTCCCCCATCCACCGGGACTGGATTAAGTCAGTTAATGCTGCTTTTCCCCTCAAAAATTGCAGGTGCATGGTGGCGTGATTTGGTTTTCCTATTTTTTTTATACCATTTCTCGTTATGCCTATTTGTTTTGATGTACAGTCGGATTGGTACATCTGTTTTTTGTGCTCAAATTTGAGGACATTTATCCCTACATTTATGTGGAGATGACTCTCTGTTTTATACAGCCCATGTGTGCTCATTTTGGACTCATGTTCCCTTTTGGTCCCTCTCCATTGGCTCCTACGAGACCAACCCGTATGTGCTTTTTTCAATGTGCATATTGCCTCTCCATGTTCCCCTTAATAACGTTTATTGTTGATTTTAAAAAACTATATACCGTACATGGCTGTGTTCCAGAGAGGGAGGTGCTTTGCATATGAAACTTGTCTTGGATTGGCATAAAATATGCATTCCTGTTGTAGCACATAGTTCCTGAAGGGCACTTTCCCTGGCCATGGACTGTGTGCTCTCGAGGCACTTAAAAACTTGATCTTGGTCCCTGACAGATTCTGGCACCTTTTGGCTGGATAGAGCAGCTTCAGCCCCACAGGAAATTCTTGGTTTCTGTTATGCTGTTCCTGTTATGTTTTTATGTCTTTTTGTGTTGTCTGTCCTGACTCTGTTTTTTTATTACCTGCTTAGTTCTTAGCCTGTTTTGTTCCTCTTTTTCCTGGTGTTTTCTGTCCTGCCAATGTTGGCTGTCATCATCTCCAGGACTACTGGAAGAAATAGCTGTCACATATTCTTTTGAACAATGTTCAGATCGTTGCATCTGGGGAAAGTGTGAAAAATTAAGCATCACTAGAAGGTGGCTGCTTGGGGCAAAACAGTGGGTCCTCAACTGCTGTCCTTTACAGTAACTTATCTCCATGCATTATCTACATATTTAGTGCTAAATTTTTCTTTCCACAAAACCTGTTAAGTCTTACAAAACTACCACAGGAAACTACAAGGACAGGTGTGAAGTAAGCTTACGTATTTACCTGAAATTAACTCACAAAGATATGTTGCTTGCTTCTTACCAAATTAACTTTGCTAAACACAAAGCACAGTCTTGGTGATTTACAGGGATCAACGCAATATGCAAACATGCTTGACTGATATTTCTACTTCCATCATTTATTACATTTACAGGTATCTAATTTAGGCAATCACTAATAAAAATAATGTAATGTATTTGGGGACCAATCATAATTCAGACCAATCCAAGGAGTGATGCAAAATATACATGTCATGAAGCATATTCTGTGACTGTGCCCCTCTCAGGAGAAATATAATTCCTCTGTGATACACTGGTGACTTTGTGCTTTCTCCAGTTCAGATAATGTGGCTCTGATGAATGAGACTGTTTGATTCATTCATGGAGAATGTTTATCACTTCCCATTGACTGAAATCCCCTGACGACCTGCATGGATGGGGATTTAGGAATGGATATCAGATGATTCCTTGTTACACACAGTATTCATGGAGCAATGTGCTTGTGACAAAAACTTTCTGGCTCAAAGAATGCACCAGATTTATCATCCAGCATCAGGCACTAGATAAATCTAGCACATTTCATACTGCCTGTTGTTGAAGTTTAGGGTCTATCTGTTAATGTGGGGATATCTGTTAAGATGGATAGAAAGAGTCCATTGTTATTTATTAAAGGGAGTCAGACAGCAGCCGTGAAATACAGGGACTCCAGTCATGAGCCCAGCTAGGAGAGATTTTCCGATTATAAAATAAGGAGATGGGGGGCATTAAAAAGAGCAGGGGAGGAATATGTATAAAGAAACAGTGATGCCAAAATGGGAAGGAGGAAAAAAAGCAGCCATCATGTAAAAAGTAATGGGGAATGGGGCCACAAAGTAAGAAGGAGGAGGTGGGGTACAACTTGTGGAGAAGAAGGCCACAATGTAAGGCAGTGATGGGCAACCTTTTGAGCTTGGCTTGTCAAAATTCGCCAAAAAAAACGAGCATAACTCGTGTGGTGTTTCACCTTGACAAAAACCTTGTCATATTTATAGTTTAAATAACAGATATGTATATTATTTACTTCTAGGGTACTTTAACCGTAGGTCAGTGATGGCAAACCTTTTGGAGACAGAGTGCCCAAGTTACAACCAAAACCCACTTATATGTCGCCAAGTGCCTACATGACAATTTAAGCAGTAACTTATTGGAACCTGCTGTATTACAGGTTTTAATTGTATTGGCCTCCTGAATTCACCAATACAATAGAAAGATGATGGAGAAATCTGGGTTGTAGCTTCCCGCCAGGGTCCCCTGAAGAGGAAGGATCAGGGGACCCAGAGCATGAGGTCCAGCGATAATCCATCTCTATCCACACCTTCTTGCTCCTCCTGTAGTCCTGGCAGCCAAGGATGTTGCTTTAAAATAGCACTGAGCATGGCACGTCCTGGGCTGTATTGGATCACAGGGGAAAGTCTTGAGTCCTATCTGGCAAACTCTAAATTGGGGTGAAGGCCTGGGTGCCCACAGAAAGAGCTCTGAGTGCCACCTCTGGCACCCATGCCATAGGTTCGCCACCACTGCCCTAGGTTGTCTGATTGATTCTACTATGTACTGCCATACTACAATATGGCAGTATATGGGGATTTTCCACATCACCTCTCCTGCTGTGCCCTGTGATGACACAGAGACACAGACACAGCTCACACAGGGGGAGGAAGAGGAGGAGGAAGGGGAACAACTAGGAGCTGCAGAGGAGTCTCCTATGGCCGGGTCACCTCTCCTGCTGTGCCCTGTGCCGATACCTGGAGACCCGAGGCACAGCTCACACAGGGGGAGGGGCTGGCCCGGGGGAGAAGGAGGGGGGAGTGCTGGGAGCTCAGTGCAATCTCTCAGCCTCCCGCTACTGCACCTGGCCATGTAGAATGAAACTTCACTCTCGGGCAGCCGCGTGTCAGTGAAAATGGCTACGCGTGTCAGCAATGACACGCGTGTCATAGGTTCGCCATCACTGATGTAAGGAGACAAGAGTAGGTGCTAGTATAAGTAAGATAAGGTGAGTCACAATGAAAGGTGGGGAGGCAAAATGTAAGGCATAGGAAGAGGGGGTCACATTCTTAGGAGGAGGGAATGGCCACAGTGTGAGGGGTTGGGGATATAAAGGTAGTGTGTTGTAAGTGGTGGAAAAGAGAATAAATAAAATATGGGTGACATAGGTAAGGGGGCATTATACTGTGTGGGGGCCACTAAAGCAGCCATTAGATTGGGTATTATACTGTGTGGGAGTGCTAGGTTAAGCGTCAGGGCATGTCTTTTATCGCTATTGTTCAGGTGGGGGGACAAAATTTGGCAGTCAGAGGTTCCAGAATTCCTAGTTGGTAAACCTACCAACTACACAGAAAAACTTCACCTGGGCAGTTGTTCTCGCAGGAAGCATGACCTTGTAGATCGAGAACTGCCTGTATTAACAAAACAAATATATTAACACGGCTTATATTAATAAAAAAAAAAGTAGATATGTTTACATGTATCCCCTTGATGCCTGTTCTCATAACTATTGATAGACTTCCTGTAAAGTTACAGGGAAAAAAAATGGCCATAAAAATGCTATAAAGTACCCAAAAAATTTTTTTACTCACCAAGTAATTCCAAAGTTTCACTAATCATTGTGAGTTGTCCTGTTTTAATGATGTGCTAGCGTCATGTGTGTCAGGGATCATGTGCTGAGTAGACTCTTATCACTTCTGAGGCAAAGGATTGGCTGTATCAGCCATAGGTGGGTAATTGGCATATTATCAGTACAGGACCACTAACAAAGACTAAAGTGACTATAAGTGTGGCAGTACTGGAGAACCCGGTGAACAGTAGTTATTTTGTGATTATATCAAATTCATCAATTTGTGCCCATTTGTACTTGTAGGAAACCTTCCAAATCCTGCTGCCAGTTTAATTCTACCAAAGTGGACATTTCAACTTTCTTGTGGTCTGTTTTAGTAAATACTTATATTCTCTTTGAATAGAACAGGGGTTTTGCTATTCCTAAATGTATAAATAAATATATATAATTAATTTAAAGGCAGTAATATTTCCTGTTGTCAATACCAATTTAACAGTTTTACAGTGTGTAGGGAATTTAAAGCAATTCTCTGGCTGAAACTATTATTGATCTAGTCATTCTCTATCCATTATGCAATTTCCATTTGTTATTACTTTTGTTAGTGATTTAAAAGGTAGCATGTGTCCATTGCTTTTAATAGTATGGACTTACACCCCTCAGAAAGATTTAATTGCAATTTAATACATTTTTGTGGCATTGGACAGAAAGAGGAAATGTATTTGTACAAGCAATCCATTCAAAAAGCCCAACTCAGGGAAAGTTATGACACCATGAAGTCAATGGAAATCTTTGGCCAAGCCAACGAATGTACAGAACCAAAAATCTGTCCTTTTGGCCTGCCCTCTCAACCTCAGATCTATCCGTTGTGGCTGTGTGTGCCATTGAGCTGAATGAACAGAATGCTATTTGTGTGGCCAGTTCTGTATAAAGAATTGTGTCTCCCTAATTTTTTTTCTAACACTGAGCAAAAATAATTCTGTTCTTGGTGTTCTGTCTTTATTCAAAAAGCTACAAACAGCCCTTATTTTTATTGCTTCAGTGAGCCTCTGGATGGAGAACAAGTGTTGTTCATTGTATTCATACATATCTTTCTGATGCGGTAATAAATTGCTAGCCAGTAGACTGCATAATGATCTATATTAATGTGATTTTCTTCAAATTTGTATGCTTTGTGTTTAATATTGCATAGACCTTATTATAATAAAAAGCTTGTTCACCAAAAAAGCACAATCTAATATTTAAAGGAAATCTACCGCCAGATTACTGGTGATAGATTGTCCTAATTAGACTGCTTGTTCAGCCTAGAGGATCGGGGGGACACATGTACCATGTGTGGTCACAAACAGATTAAATAGGGAGAGGTTAAAGGACATCAAATTTTATAGTTTCACCCCTTTGGTTTACACTCTGTTGTTACAAAATTACCATATATACTCGAGTATAAGCCTAGTTTTTCAGCTCAAAATTTGTGCTCAAAAAAGCCTAACTCGGCTTATACTCGAGTCAACTAAAAAATATAATAAAAAAATAATATAAATAATAATTTTGACATCAACCCGTAGGTCCTTCTGCTGTCTGAGACAGTCTGAGCAGAAGAGACCTACGGGGGGACGTTGGAAAGGTGAGTACAGTGTTATTTTTTTCCTACACAGGGGCTGAGCAGGTGTTACTAAAGGCTGGGCCAGGCTGTTACTACAGGGGCTGGGCAGGCGGTAGCTACAGGGGCTGGCAGCCGGGTGTTTCGTCAGGGGCTGGGCAGGATTATATGCTACAGCGGTGGCAGACTAATACTGGGAGGCTGTGATCACTGCATTGCCCACCTCGGCTTATACTTGAGTCAATAGTCCCAGTTTTTGTGTTGAAATTAGGGGTCTCGGCTTATACTCGGGTCAGCTTATACTTGAGTATATGCGGTATATCCAATATTTGGCCATAGTATTTGGCATTACACTATGGACATTTATGGCATGCCCACACAATGAGGGCATTCATTAATGTGTCGTACATACGACTAGTCCAGAGTATTGTTAGACCAGTATTCTGTAAATTTATTCATTGTGTCTGATGCTGTATTATAAATTTGATGTAGTTTAAGACTGTCGAGTCGTACTTTGCACCATTCGTTAGTTGGACTGGTATACCCTAAATAACCAATAGATATAGATCCAACATCTAGGTTTGTGAGATTTCTCTTTGGATATGACCTAAATTTCCAAGATGAGAATACCCTTTGAAATCAGGTTGATTCTTTCCATGGTGCCTTCTTATCTTTTCTCATGTAAACTATATTTTCGTAATTCCCACTGAAGCTACACCACTCTTACAATCTTTTGGTAAGAGTAGAATCTTCTTTTAGATAGCTTTATACAGCCACTATTAAACTTTTTAGCAGATGGGCCTGACAGCCCATCTTTTCAGTGGTGGGAAGACGCGTACCGCACACTGAATAAATGATTGCATGTTTACAAGGGCCTTGTTTCAGGTGCAGTGACATTTATAGTTCAGGATAGATTGGGAAAAACTGATTCCCTTAATCATTGTCCAAAATATTCCATGATGCTAGGATGAATATACAAGCTGTTCTCTTAGGAAGGAGGAAGTTATTCAGAACATCAGCTGTATAGGCTGAATGAAATATGCCAGAGTACAAACACTGGATTGTAACATCTCTGAGGAAATCAGAGGAAAACAGAAATACTAGAGAGCAACACAAAATACAAGAGCTACTGTTACTGACAAAAGTCTCATGAGAAGCCAGTGATGGGAAAGGAAACAGAAAATAGAGCATTCTTTTTCCTTATTATCTATTTGATGGGACAATAAGGTCTCACATGAAAAACATAGAACCAATGAGAAGATAACCTATTTTTATACTGAGATGTGAAGTTCTCCATCGCTGCGTAAATGTACAGTACATTAATCTCTGATGGTTCTAACAACAAAAATCCCAAAACTGTGAGTATTAGGATACTATGAATAAGGATAAGATCTTGTCTTACATTTTTACTATGTCTTGCATTGGGGAGGCTGACTGCAGCCGTAGTTTTGTGATGTTAATACGTATATGATCGCCATACATTAGATCTCCATTCCACCCATGTCATCTGTATATTGCTCCCCTCTTTTGCATACTTGAACAGTTATGGTGAACCGTACTACTACAGTACCTTCTACTGTAATAATTATTAAATAATCTGTATTTTATATATAGCGCCATCACATTCCGTCGCACTTTCAATCTTGCTTGTGTATTTGCTCACTATACGTTAATATATCTGTATTCTCTATGGTCATACGTATTACTACTAATCATTCACCTCATAGTCGTTATTGTGCGCAGCTAACTGTATACCGAACTGTCTAGAAGATCGGCCATCGATTATATACTACTTTAGCCATGTCTTCTTTTACATTGCTCATCCTAGTACTGTAATATACTGTATATTGATCACCCTAACAGGTATACTACTAGAGTCCATTCATACTGTATTTGCGCAGCCAATACGTATATATCTGGATTTGATCGGAACCATACATTATAGACTACATAGTAGCCATGTTATTGTCATTGTCTCACCCTACTGTATAATACTGTATAGTGGATCAGCCCGAACCAGTATATCCTACTGTAGTCATGTCCATACTTTAGATGCTCAGGTTGCCATACTGTATATATACTGTATCGTGATCGTCCATTACATTTAAGACTACAGTAGTCCACGTCATATTGTAATATTGCTCGCCATACTGTTATATACTGTATAGTGATCGCCATACAGTATAGCTACTATCGTCTGTCATAAACTGTATCTTGCTCAGCAGCCATGACTGGTATATCTAACTGTAATATGGGGAATAATCGGCCATCAGTATATACTACAGAGGCCATGTCATACGTGTATTTTGCTGCTCCATCTGTTATATACTGGTATGTGATCGGCATACCTTATATGACTTCTAGTAGCTCCCAAATTCATCAACAATGTTCCGCACGCATGTGAACTGTTTAATTTCCCAGCTTTAATTCTTTCAAAGGCAGACAAAGCATACATATCGTTGTTTGAAAACCACCGTTCTCTGCTACAGGTCCACTGTATCTAACTTGTATTTGATCGGCAATACGTATATCCTACTAGTAGTCATGCCAACTTTAAATACACATTCATGTTATATTATATTAGCCATACATCACTCATGTAACTTGTGACCAACTGGTCGTGACTGTGCTGGGACGTATCCCTTGTGACGAGTACATTGTAACGACATTTCAGATCATAAAGATCAAATCTAAAAGAATTTAATACTGATACTGAGAATGTGGCAGCAATAACTGAAAGTACTTACGCGCAATAATGTAATCCTGGAATCAAAGAATGTAGTCCTGTTGCCACACTCATAATGGAGCTTCCTCGCCATAACTATATACCGTTCTGTGTATCTCCTGTAGTAGGAATTCGCCGCCATACTACTCCCCTAATTCATGTCAAACTGTATATCTGCCAGCATACTGTTGAGTGTTTAAAAACGGAATCAGCCATAAGTATATACGACTAGTAGTTTACGTCCATGTTTGCATATGTTGAGTGATCGCTAACTGTGACTTTCACGTACTGTAATATGGTGTCCTAGTGTCCCCACATAGCCTGGCAGGTTCCCTTTAAGCCCCTGCTGCTTCATCAACAACACCACTTGAAGAGCCCACGGCAGCATAACCTTCAGGCATCACATTACAGACTAGAACTATAGCATAAAAACTTTATTTGTGGCGTAATAAAACCTCCAAAGACCTCTTCCCTTATACTACCCTTGGCGTTCAGAGCTCACTACATAAAATGACAGAGGCGGCTTTGAAGGAACAATATCTTTGGCGCTGTACTTCGCAATAGGATTATCCTTGGTGCTTTTGCCGATCTAGAAAACATTCGAATTTGGATATAAGAAAGTACAAATACTAATCCCTTAAAGAAACGGCAAGTTGACCCAGAAGATGTGAAGGAAGGGGGTCTTTGTTGGAGCACTTATTAAAGTGCCCTGCCCCCCTTCTTCTAGAATCTATGGTGTTCCACTAGCATTGACATCTCGTTTAAATTGACACTTGTCCTTTGTTTTCAGTCTACAATTCTGTATAATGTTGGAAAAATAACTATTTCTGAATCAAAGAGGAATACTCCATGTTCTCTATATCTATTTTTGACAGACTATAGTTTTTTGTGACATAAATGTACTAAGAACTCTCAATAATTGTTTGTGCTGGTCCCTCTCTTATGCCTCCCCAAAAATGTATCAATACGGCACGTGTATCACTCAGTAGTTTGTCCTCGGATAGTCTGAACATTAGTACTGACTATTCGTGACAGACTCGTAGGACACAAGCCTAGTTTGTCATTTTATTGATACTTTTAATGGAGGGATACAAGTAACCAACAACACAAGATTTTAACTATTTAAAAGATTTTAATAGAATTTTCCTCCTTATAACTGCAGCTCTGCTGAGTTGATCTGCAGAACACACTTCAGCCACTACTGACGAGAGTGGAGCGTGAAGCAATGATTCGTTTTTTGTGTGTTGTTTCTAGCAAACTACCCTGATCTTAATCTAAGGTATCAGACCCGTGATCTGATCCTGATGCACAGTATAGATAGGGAGCAATAGTGCCCACTGAAAAACCCACTTAGAAAATGTGTCAATTATGGTTAAACCCGTTCCATTGGAAGATCACAGCGCAGGGTCTCTGGCATCATTGTCTGACCTGTCATATATTTCTATTGCTTTCCTGATACTGCCCAGTTGAGCTGCGCGTACTCCGCCACCTTTAGTCATACACTTGTTTGCAGCAGCTACTATTAAAGAAATTAAATTTTAACAAAAACGTTACACCCACATAAAACATAACTTATATGCCTGCTACATACAATAATCCAGAGTTCCTATCTTATTATAAGGGCCAGAACTGGACTCAAAATTTCGAGGCCTAATTTCCGCTATGCTACAGTCAATAGATAATTTACTAACCAATATGTAGAATTTCCTTCCACCATCGTGCACGGTCTTGTGTTTAAAGAAAAATCTACCACCAGGAGGAAGGACGGTAAACCAATTACGCTGCATTCTGGTGTGTTCCCCCTCTGGGGCAGGATCTGCTCTCCTTTTAGGCTGCTTATGCCCTGTTTTTAAGCAACAAAGACTCAACAAATATGCAAATAAGCCTGAGGGTTCTCTGGTCTCCATAACTCTCTGGATCCCACCAAGCCCAGGCTCATTGCAGAATTTTTTAAAAGATATTTTTTTGTAAAAACAAGGACATGAAAAGCTGAAAAAAGAGCTTGATCCTGCCAGAAGAGGCACCATCTACACGTAAGAGTGCTTTGTTTACAATCCTCATCCTGGTGGTAGATTTTCTTTAACTAATATTGCAACACTAAACAAAGCGCCCAACCTACGCCTGGCTTTGCAGTCCGTAGTCAGACACAAGCTCCCATTGCTCCTCTGAGTTTACAGCCAACAACAAAGCCGCTCATTACAAAAACAGGCCATCCTGCCAACTACACTTTTACCTGTTTGGACTCCTCGTCCCTTATAGTAATTCCGCTGACTGCTCATAATGTGCACCATCCTATACAAGATTAAAAACACAATACAGTAGGATTGGTCAATCCCTTAGTGACTCTCAATGTAAGTTTTCCCTCACTGGTCAAATTTACATATTATACGTTTCACCCTGTGAATTCAAAAATTGCCATAGAGGGGGTGGGCTGTTTCTGTAGCACCCATGAATATAACTTATGCCATGGTCTGATCACCATCTTCATACATACTCTGCGGCTTGTTGGGTGGAGATGGGATGGTGGTTTTGGGCCCCCTATCCCTAAGGTATTTGCAGCCTGTGGGTTAATTTTATGGAAAGTGAACATTTATGGGGTTGTACAAATAGAAAAAGAAAACTAGCAGTACTATGGAGTAACACGAGGCCTACAATGCAAGATAGGGTGCTGGCACCACCAGATGGGATCCGCGTGGCTGCACCGCAAGTTGATCCTGGGGCTGCACACCACAAGGTTGGATCCTTGGGCTTGCACCGGCAAGTTGGATCCTTGGGCTTGCAACGCAGTTTGGATCCTTGGGCTGCACCGCAAGTTGGAATCCTGGGGCTGCAACCGCATTGGATCTGGGGCTGCCACCGCAAAATTGGATCCTGGGGCTGCACCGCATGTTGGTCCTGGGTATGCCACCGCAGGTTGGATCCTCTGGGGGCTGCACCGGCAAGTTGGGATCCTGGGGGCTGCACCCGCACGTTGGATCCTGGGGCTGCACCGCCATGTTGGATCCTGGGGCTTGGCACCGCAGGTGGATCCTGGGGCTGACCCAGAGTTGGATCCAGGGCTGCACCCAGCAGTTGGATCCAGGGCTGCCAAACCCAAGGTTGGATCCAGGGGGGCTGCACCCAGTGTTGGGATCCCAGGGCTGCACCCTAAGTTTGAGCCAGGGCTTTCACCAAGTTGGATCCATGGGCTGCACCCAGAGTTGGATCCAGGGTCTTGCACCCAGAGTTGGATCCAGGGCTGCAATGTTAGATTTCTAACTCACGGTGCGTCTATAACCATCTGTCTTAACCTCCCTCCTCCTACCAATGGTTTCCTGGGTCTTGTGTTTGAAAGGAGGGTGTAAAAGGAGGGCAATGTGTTAACTTTGTTGTGGTCTCAAACCTGACCTGTGGTGACATCTGTGTCGGTTCTGCACTGGCGTGATAAGTTAGATCAATTTTGTTTCAGCATCAAGAAAACGGAAATTTTATCTTGCCACGCGGTGCAGTATCTCACACAATGTGATGCTTCCTTATATTAGAATAACTATCCCCTCTTTTTATATAGCATAACGTAAAGATTATATGCATTCACACCATGTATGTGGGACGTATATACGGGCGATATCCGTCCCCCATATCACCTATTATGGGCTCAACAAAATGCACGCCCGCCCACGGGAGCGGTACGTACGGTGCAGCACACTTGCGTCACCGTACAGCGCTCCGTAGCCCGTGAAAAGATAGGACATGTCCTATCTTCCCCGTATTATAAGGCGCCGCTGCCACACATCGCTATGGAGGGAGGGGGCGGGGGTGAGCTGCGCTCACTCCTCCTGCCTCCTCTCCCTGCATGACCAGTGTGCTTGTAGCCTAAGTGTTCACTGCAAGGGGCCATCTTCCGTATGTGGAGGAAAGTAATTCTTACCTTTTTCCATATCTACAAGTTCATTTCATAAATCTCTGCAATTGGAATGTGAATGTTTTAGCGTCAATCGTAACCTTCCCTTCAGCAGAAAAAAGAAGAGTTTATTGCTATAGGCTTAATATATGCAACACAGGATCACTCGTACAAGTTATTAGTTATTCCCTCTCTTACCTAGGGAAGTTATATAATACTATGTCTGGGGCGGTCACAGGGTGAAAACATCAGACAAAATATATAGAACTGGTAGAGCCGGAAATTGTATAGCAGGAGACGTATTATTTATGAGCCCTGGCTATGTGAATATTGCTGGCAGAGAAGATTAATATGTTTCTATGATTGCGGACTATCTGATGGGTCCCCGGTAACCCGCTATTGTTTACTAATGACTAAACAAAAAGGAATAATCACTGAATACAATCAACAAATAATTTTAGAGTTATCCCGGAGCATGGGAGTCAGGAGCACCACACTGGACTCATAAACTATGGCTTCAATGTAATCCTCTGCTTCTATAGGTTTCCATAGTGACGTGTCCTGGTAGACGCAATCTACTACTCAGGGATTTCTTCAGCATATTAGGCTTCCGCTTATGCCAACAGCAACAGGTAAGGCGGGCAGCTTTGTTTCCCAATTATCAAAAACCGTATTAAGTAGCAATACAATAACAAAAAAAATATATTTAATGAGTCATTGTATTCAATAGAAGTGCCAACAGGAGCGCTCTTCTCATGAAACCCTGGACTCATAAACAATGAGTTTTGGTGTAATCACTTAACAACACAAATTTTTTTTACAACAAAACTGGTACACATATATTTTAAAAATCTCTTACATAGAGTGCCTGGATCTAAAGCCACAGATTTGTTTATGAGGAATCTGCCCATCACAAATCTACCTATTAAGGTCGGTTGCTAGTATTGTGCTAACACTAATCTATACTACCCTAAACCATAAAAAAACCCAAAATACTTTCTCCACTAAGCTATACTTTATCTAACTAATACTGTACTTTCCACTGCCCCGAGAGTCTACTCCACTCCCCAGTAGTCCTCTGCTGATATTAAAGCATATTCGTTCAATAATGTATAACTTAGTTATAAAGTATTTTAGATAGGTAGATATATAGGGTTAGCCATTACTAGCAACCTACCATCAAAATCTAACTTAAAGTATTACCTGCAAGGCTACTGGGTACTGGGGCGTGTCACTAGCCTTAAGCTCCCAGTGCCTGGCCCAATGCTATTACCGCCCCATGTAGCCTCTGCAAGGTCATTTTACATTTACGTAAAATAAAGTTTTAACAAATTAGGTTCCATGATAATTAAATACAGATTAGGCAGATGTAGGAGGTAAACCACCATCAGTCTACTTCTGACATCCTCATTGTAGGTTTTCTTAATTAATTAGATTTGCTGATGGTAGATTTCCTTTAATGTGAAATGTACACGAATCATTTTTTTTTAGTAGAAATACAAGAAGATGCAAAGTACCCCTCTGCATCAACGTCCTCCGGTAAATAATTAGATAAAAATTAATTAAAATCATCAAGAAGAAAAGACACACAGTACCCTCCCATGTTCAAACATAATGTACTCGAAGTAGAGGCAACAACCTTATTTTGTGCGTTATCACTCCTTGGTTTAGTGTTCTTTTAGCTCGATGCGTCTGTGCGATCCTGCAGCTCCCACTGGGATGCGGTGCGAGTGTCCGGTCTCCCGACTCAGAAACTCAACTTCTCCGCCGTTGGTTCCGCTGCGGTCCTGAAAGGGCCCACTTCAAGTTCCATTCAACCAAGAAGGAGAGAAAGAACACACAATGGTGCAATAGGGTTTTTGCGAAAGCTTTCCCAAGCCCCGGATGAAGCCCTCTGCGAAACTCGGAGTTGGGCTGCTAATGTCGGAAAAACTGCACCCATTTTATTCTTATAAGGCCTTTATCAGAAGTTTTTTTTGAGTATAGACGAAATAAAAAGAAAAGTTTGATCAAAACCCTATTGCACATTGTGTGTTCTTTCTCCCTTATTGGTGACTGGACTTGACGTGTTCCCTTTCCGGACCGCAGCGAACCATTGGAGGAGTTTGAGTTCTGAGTCGGAGACCGGACCACGCGCACCGCACTCCATGGGAGCCGCAGATCCACGGACCATCGAGCTTAAAAAGAACAACTACACCAAGGAGTTGATAACGGCCACAATAAGGTTTTTTGCCTCTACTCGGGTACATATGTTGAAAATGGAGAGGTACTGTTGTCTTTCTTATTGATTCTTTTTAATTCATTTTTTATCATTACCGGAGGACGTTGATGCGAGGGACTTTGCAATTTTTTGTTGTCTATTTGGATATTTGGACTTTATTCTTTTTTGTCTCTCTTGACGCCGTTTACGCGACGTTACCCGTAACAGGGATTGGTTTTCCTTTTGTTTTTTTTTTGTTTTTTCTATACATTTTTTTTTAGTAAATAAAATAATAATTTTTCTCAAAATGTTACTGTATGTTTTCCATCCATCACAAATTTAACCACTCCCTTCCCTCTCTTATATATCTGGCATGATAACCTCGCAGCCTTTATGAAGATAAACTCACTCAATAACATTAGTCTTTCATTGGGTAGCTTCTCACCAGATAAAAAAACAAGATGAGGTGACAATCTGTATTATTCCCGCAACCCATTAAAACAGAATACAAAATAATCATTTGCCATATGTTGTGTTGCTGAGCAGTAACACAAGTGCGTCCTACTGCGATTTAGTTCCATTTATAAATAGTATGAAACACTGCGCTTCTCTCTACTAGAGCTTTGTTTCTCGAATATATGAGAATAGGTGGTGAAAACTAAAATCTTCCGGCGCAAAACAATAAAAAACAATAACAATGCTCTGAGTAAAGTAGCAATTCACTGCGGTTTCTTTCTACGAAATTACCCAAAATTTATTAAAACACCCTCAAAAATAGTAGGTGTTGTTAATACAAGATAATGCTGTTATGTATAGGGCAAGTTTTGATTTGATCACAATTTGCTGTATTTTTCATATCAGGGCACAACAGTGACTTATTGGTTGCATTACAGCCTTGCAGCACTGGGGACCTGGGGTCCACAACATCTGAAAAGAGTTTGTATGTTCTCTCCATGTTTTGCGTGGGTTTCCTCTGGGTTTCCTCCCACAAAATATACTGGTAGGTTGATTAGATTGTGACCGACCACAGTGCAAAGGACATGACTGCTGATGTTTTGGGTTGAGGCAGGGGCTCATTGTATAATATATCACTATGATGCTCAGAGTCCCATCTCTGCACCTGGGGCTTGGTTCTGTGAATACCGCCGGGGCATATCTATGATTCGCGAACTGAACCGAAATGACCAAAGTGTGCTACGCCTGGGCTAGGACCTGGGTGTACACAACTGTGGTCTGAGTGGCGGTGGGATTAGCGTGCTCCCCCCGCCCCTCTCCATAGGAAGGCAGTGCCGCACAACCGTACTCTCACAGTCCCAAAGATGGCATAACGGAAACGTCAAGAAAACCATATCACTGAGACAAAATGAGAAAAGAAAACAACATTACAAGCGCCTGTTCTATTATTTCATGAGATCTGTAGAGGGTTATTCCTTACCATATCTGTATAAATATCGATGGCTCTGCATTTAAGCATTGATGGGCCTCTGAGGTTAGCAATTGGGGAAAGACAATGAAGAGCAAAAGTGCCAAACAAGGATGTGAAATGTTTCGAGTTCAGATGAAATTGCAAGTCAGTGCGGAACAAGACTGTTCATAATATTACGACAATGGTCTAAAATGCAGAGATCATCAGCATTGTAATAAATGGACCTTGGGAGTTAAAAACTTAGATTGATTGGGTCGGAGTAAGTGGTAAATAGTCATAGCAATGTCAGCGTTTTGAGGCTCTTCTTCATGCTGGAATCAATTCCATACCGTTATAGAAATTAGACTTCTACTAGCGTTAGTTCTGATCATAGTTTTCTCATTAGTCACTCTAAATCCACCCATTAATACAGGCTTATTAGCTAGGAAGGCTCCCACCTTTGGTACCTACATGATTTCTGGAGAACGGAGGTTTCCTGACTGCCGTCTCACTGGCAATCGGAATAGAGAGGTAGGTGGCCCAAACTGTACCATATATTCAGTGCAAGATAAATCCATTTGAGCCAGGGGTATGTATAGATCTAAAAAGTGTATCCTAGTTCAAAATGAATATCAAGCTACTGATAGGTCATCAATAAATTAGTGGGATCCATACTGATGGATAGAAACTGGAGCTGCAGTTCCCAGAGCTGACCACTACAGAGTGAATGTCTTGAGTGTCGGACCCAACCAATACTAACCCCCGATCTGATGTAATATATAGGATAAATACGATGTGAATAAACAACGACTGCATATACTATATGGGAACACTTTGTGGCCGTTACCTTGAGGATCCGCTTTCTTATAGGCGGTCCCAGCATCCACAAAGCTCGGGCCGCGTCGTGTTTTGCTGGTCAGATGGTCATGTGGAGTTTGGCCCCTGACAGAACGCTTTTTCCTGCTGGCTAAAAACACATAACAGGATTACCACGGCAGTACAGAAAAATCCTCCCACCAAACTTCTTTTCATTGACACAATGGAAACTCTGCATATTTATAGAAATTTCTCTTATGACCTTTGTGGATTGTTACCAGACATTTTAAAGGTCAGTAGTAATCAGTAAGAAGCACCTAGGGGCTCATTTCTACCTGGTCCCGTTACGGTTGTCCAGTCGAGGATTCGGAATCTTCGGGATTCACTAAGATTGTGACCTGATATCCACCATGTGTCGCTGCTTGCGCCGAGGTCCACCCGAGTTCACCTTCTTCTTCCCGATGCATGTGATTGCTTGATCTTGCGTCACAAAACGTTTTTTTAGAATTCAGCTTTTTTTCCGAATCCGTCGGGTTGTCCAATGCCCACGCCCCCCGATTTCTTTTTTTTTAAATCAGGTAACTTTTATTAAAGCATATGTGTATTACAGTATACATATACAAATAGCACCAGTTCAACTGAAAAAATAAGCATTGATTCTGAACATATAAACATTCCCCCCCCCAACTCCCCCCTCCCAGGTCTGGCTGTACCATGTTCCCAAGAGGCATTCCGTATTCTTCTCCCAAAGAGCTATCTCCTTTTTAACCTCAGTTCACCTTTTCCCTCCCAATTCACTATCCTAAGGCATACTCTTTGCCATCTCCGGATCAGATCTTCTGTTCCCATTCCTGGGCATTCCAGCCATTTTTTCCATTGTTTCCCGAACTTCTTAACTGCATCTCTCTTTAGATATACTCCCAATTCCATCTTAATTGTATTATTCAGTGAGCTTTTGATTTCTGACATCCTCGGGGGATCAGCATCCAACCAATGCCTTGCAATGGTCTTACGTACTTGATACAACACCTTAGCCACTGCCGTCTGTTCTGCCCTAGTGACATCTACCTCACCCACGAATCCCAATACACACACTTTAGGATCTTGCTGAATTTGAACGCCATAAACCTTTTGTATTAACCGCTGGATCT
Source organism: Engystomops pustulosus (assembly GCA_019512145.1). Taxonomy (NCBI): domain Eukaryota; kingdom Metazoa; phylum Chordata; class Amphibia; order Anura; family Leptodactylidae; genus Engystomops; species Engystomops pustulosus. The sequence continues at coordinate 126,939,936 of CM033643.1, forward strand.
TGTTCCACAACCCCCTTAACTCCGGGCATGTCCAGAACATATGTAGTATGTCCGCCCCCTCATCTAGGCATCGTGGGCATTTTGAGTCCGCCCTCAATCCCATCTTATACAACACTAACGGGGTTCTATATGCCCTGTGTAAAAGAAATAGTTGGGACCGTCTCTGTGCTACATTCAAGGATATTTTATGCAGAGATTCTAAAATCTCCTCCCATTCATCATCCGGCAATTCCCCGACCTCAAGGTCCCATTTCCTCTTTGTTGTGTTCATCAAATCACCCAGCCGTTTATCCAATATCGCCCCATACAGTATCGATATAAGATTCCTCATATTCTGGGCTTGTACTACCCCTGTCATAGCCCCCAGTGACGAAATCTCAATCTCTTCAGGTCCAAACTGCGCCTGCAAGCTATGTCTCAACTGCAAATACTGGTAAAACATACTCCTGGGCACCCCAAATTCCTCCTCCAGTTGACTAAAAGATTTAAGGTTGGATCCGTCATATACCTGGCTTAAATATTTTACCCCCTTCTGTTTCCAACTTTGAGTATTATCCAGCATGTACACCTCCCCCAGATATGGATTATCCCATAGCGGAGTATATTTTGTCCAAGATCCTATCCCCATTATCTGTTTGTAGACCTTCCAAATTTTTTGCATCAATACTAGTGTTGGGTAGCGACTCCCTTTATTCCCCAATTTACCCGCCTCTAATACAGCCACTGGATCCAACGCTTCCCCATAATGCCTAACTACCACCGGGCACCAGGACTCCTCACCCGGTCTCTCCCATCCTCCAAAGTGCTGGCATTGAGCTGCCATATAATATGCCCACGCATCCGGGACCGCCAACCCCCCTCTATGCTTAGGTAATTGCAGTTTCTCTAATTTTATTCTAGGCACACCCTGCTTCCAAATTAAATCCCGAAACAGGCTATGAATCTTTTTGAACCAAACTTTCGGTATCCACACCGGAGCATTATGTAAAATATATAAAAATTGTGGCATTAAGATCATCTTAATTAAATTTGCCCGACCTAGGGCCGATATAGGTAATTTATTCCATACCTGGACCCTAGAGCGTGCCTCCTTTAGCAGTGGCACTAAATTCAGCTCAACGTAATCCGGTATGTTCCTAGTAACCCGGATTCCCAAATATTTAAATTCCTCCACCACTGGAATTTCCCCCACCTGCAACAGTTCCGAACAGTTGCTGGACAGAGGAAGCAACGCCGACTTCGGCCAATTAATCCGGATACCGGAGAAACTCCCAAAGTGCTCCAGCACCTCCATTATTATTGGCATTGCAGTCTGTGCCTCCGCCAAGAATAAAAGGACATCGTCCGCATACAGTGCAATCCTTTCTTCCCCCCCTGTATAACTGAACCCTTTCAAGGCTGGATGTTGTCGGACTATACAAGCCAGGGGCTCAATAGCGAGAGCAAACAAAAGGGGCGATAGGGGGCACCCCTGCCTTGTACCTCTCTGTAACTGAAATTGTTCCGAGACCCCCCCATTCGCCCTCACATTCGCCACCGGTGATTTATATAGCAACCGGACCCACTGTATGAAATTGGGACCAAACCCTAGCTTTTCTAATACTGCCCATAAGTACTCCCATTCTATACTATCAAAAGCCTTGGCGGCATCTAGTGACACCACCGCAGCTCTATCCTTATCACCCTCAACAGCCTGTAAATTCAAAAATAATCTCCGGAGATTTAACGCCGTTGATTTGGAGGGAATAAACCCTGATTGATCCCTGTGTACCACAGACCCTACTACTATACCCAACCGGTTCGCCAGTACCTTGGCTAGCAATTTAACATCTGCCGTCAGAAGAGAGATCGGCCTGTATGATTCTGGCAGTCTTGTATCCTTCCCCTCTTTAAGGAGTACCACTATCAGTGCCTCATAACAGGAGGCTGGCAGGCTACCCTGCTCCATACTGTCTTTCAGCGTTTCTAACCATTGCGGTAGTAGTATCTCCCCAAACTCCTTAAACACTTCTATGGGGAGGCCATCCATTCCTGGCGCCTTGTCATTGGCCATACTCCCCATTGCCTGTTCCAACTCCTCTAGAGTTATTGGGCTTTCCAGCATTTCCCTTGCCTCTGCATTTAGCCTGGGCATGCGCACCTCTCCCAAATAAGAGTCCAGTTGTTCCCTAGAATAATTAGCCCGGGAAGAATACAGTTGTTTATAATAAGTACACAGTACCTCTAATATCCCTTCCGCATTCGTCACTTCCCTCCCTTCAACATTCTGTACTGCATATATATATGAGTTAGTCCTCCGGGCATTTGCCATCCTAGCTAACAATTTCCCCGTTTGTTCCCCCTCGGCATAGAATTGTTCTTTTAGAAACATAAGCTTGTTTTCTGCCTGTTCCAGCATATGCTCTTTCAACTGTTTTTGCGCTGCTATCCACCTCTCCTCCGTCTCTCGTGTGCCACTGCGGACATGTTGTTCCTCTGCTTGCCTCACTCTATACTGTAGCTCCACTCCAATTCCTCTAGATTTAGTTTTAACCTTTTTTATTTCTCTCGCCAAGGCCCCTTGCAGGAACATTTTCATGGCATCCCATAGAACCACTCTAGACACAGATCCCTCATTATATTCCAAATATTCCTTCAAGCGGTCCTTTACCGTCATCCCATCTATCAATCGCAGCCAAAACGCATTCATGCGCCACCCACCCTTAATACGTCCCCCCCCCCCCACAGTTTACTGTCAGTAAGATAGGGGAGTGATCCGACAAAGCCCGTGGCAGGTACTGAATGTCCACCACAGCTGATATTGCCCTGTCCGTACCCAAAATCATATCTATACGAGATAAGGAGCCATATGTAGATGAAACACATGAATATTGGCGTACTTCTTCATTGCGCTCCCTCCACAGGTCATGAAGGCCTATCTCTTCACACCACTTCCCCAGGGATGTTAAATTGTTCGTTCCTCCACCTCCTCCATTATTTAATCTGTCCTTCCCTTCGCATAGTACTTTATTAAAATCCCCCATAATTAGCCAGGGTACATCCGGCAACACCTCTAATTTCTTCAGCAGCTCTCGCAACGGCACACAAGAATACGGCGGTGGAATATATAACACCACCACTACGCATTCCCAATGGTATATTCGGCAATGTACCACCACAAACCTCCCTTCTGAATCGGAGTAGGAAGAATAAAGTATAAACGGAAGTGATTTAGCTATCAACAAGCTTACCCCCCTAGAATATGTAGTATGGAAAGCATGGAAACTATGCCCCACCCACGCCCTATGAAGCAAGGATACCGTATCTCTTGTCAAGTGGGTTTCCTGCAATCCTACCATCGTTGCAGCATTATTCCTTATATAGTCAAATATGGCCCTCCTTTTCTTAGAGCATCCCATGCCCCGGACATTCCAGGACAACCCCTTAAAGCTCTCCGCCATCATACCACATTGCCCAACTACTACTCCCCTCTCTATTTCCCTTAAGTAGATAGCTCCTACTCCACCTGTCCAGCCAGACCAACCTCGAGCCCTCCCCCCCATCCCAACCCTCCAACTCCCCCAACGTAAACATTTCTTCCCTCCAAAGAGGAACAGGGCAAACATTTAGCATCCTAGCACATATATGCATGATACATTGATATCCCAACCCCAGCACACTTTTCCTCCACATTCTCCCAGAGAGTGTGTATTCCTTCCCAAACACTCCGCCGCCTCTGTTGTTATACATTGCCGCTCCGCCACCACGCCACATTCTATGTAGCTCCCACCTGCGCTACTACTAGGACAGCAGCATCCCTTAGACATATTAACCAGGCAACTTACAAAAATCCCCCCCCCTTCCATGTTAAGACAGACTTAAATTATAGCAAGGATATATAGAAAACTCTTAGCAAAGTTCACTTCAGTGGACTTACTTCCGCCTTTTATGCCCAAGCAGCCGGTCAGTCCCCCTGGGTCTTCAGGACGTCCCCTCAATGGGCCTCATGAGTATCCAGCCACTGTAACGCGCTCTTGGTGTATCAAAAAAATGAGTGTTCCAAGGGCCACTACTCGCAACCTTGCCGGATACAACATAGATATACAACATCCAAGGCCCTCAGTCGCCGTTTAATGTCCAAGATGCATCCGTTCTTTTGGACTTCAGCTGAAAAATCTTGATAGAAGGCCACTCTTAATCCATTTACCAGGATATATTCTATTCGGGCCATACGTAAGATCCGGTCCCGGTCTTTAAAATGCAGCAGCTTGATGAGTACAGATCGCGGCGGTCTACCAGGCTGTAGTGGTCTTGTAGGTACCCTATGGGCCCGTTCTACAGCGAATGGGGAGTTTAGTTCTCTCTTCCAAAGGTCTCCCCAAGCCACTTTTCAAAATACTCATCCGGGTTCTGACCTTCTACCTTCTCCGGCATTCCAACTATTCACATTGTTGCGGCGCAAACGATTTTCCAGATCATCAGCTTTTGCTTGTAAGGCTATCACGGCCTGGGATTGCTCTCTTACTTCCTGCCGCAAAGGGGGTATTACTCCCTCCACCTCTCCAATCTGGCCTCCACCACAGGTGTTCTTTCTGCAACTTTATGGATATCTTGCCGCATCAGCAGAATGTCCTCTTTCAGGCTATCCACGCGGCCTGTCAATTTCAGCAGTGTGATGTATTATGTTGCACTGCCCTAAGGATATCTGCTAATGTGGGTTCAGCCTCAATATCAGAATCTTGGGGATCATTCCTCCCTGCCCTCTGTGGGTGCTTTCCCTGCAATTCCTCCTCCTCTTGACAGTGAGTCTGCAGGACTTCATATCTGGAGCCTGGAGACTTACTTGGAGTCCCTTTTGGGACATGCTGTGCTGCCACCCCTTCTCTTTCTCGTTCCTGGAGTAGCCCGTGCGAAGCGCTCAATCTGGCAGCGGTCTCGCCCGCAGTGACCGCTCATGCGCTCCCCCTGTGTGTTTTCGGGGCGCATCTTGGGAGCTGCGCTCCCGTGCTTTCCCCCGGCTTGCTGCGCCTGCCGCCCGGCTTATATGGTAGAGCGGTCTGTCGCACTGCTGCGGCTCTCCCCGATGTCACAGCCGCTTTTCCGGGTCCTGGCACGTTGTAGGTGGGTGCCACAGGATAGTATCAGGATTCGGGTAGCGGAGCTCTGGCGCCGTGCTGCCTCTCCATTCCCCGCTAGGCCACGCCCCCCTTAATTATATTCAATAACAAGAAAACACAGCCGAATACCTTGCCTATAAAATCCGGGAGACATTTTCTCACATTGCAGTATTCTCTCAGTTGTCCCAAAATCTGTAATATTGCTATACGAATTTAACAAATAACAATCAGTATACTGTGAAAAAAACACAACTTACCTCCTCAAAAATCAACACGTCATATGCCGGCAGTTAACACAGAATTTCAAATGTTTATGTCAACACACCAATAGATCGAATAATAAAAATTGCTTTCTTTTCTGAGACTGGGGGATGTTATTATTATAGGCAAGTCCCAGGGTACATACAAGATAGGTTCCGGAGGTTTGTTCTTACAGTTGAATTGTATGTAAGTCGAAATACGTACATTTTATAATTTGAGATCCAGACAAAAAAAATCTTGGCCCAAGTGACAATTGGAGTTTAAACATTTTTTGCTGTAATGGGACAACGGATTATCAATAAGCTTTCTTACAGACACTTAAACTGATTATTGCAGTCTGGGACTATAGTATGCGCATCAGAAAGCTCACCAGAGGTCAGAGGGGTTCTGTCTGTAACTATGGGTTGTCTGTAAGTCGGGTGTCCTTAAGTAGGGGACCACCTGATTGCTATAATAATATAATAAAATTGTATTTTGATGTATTATTTAGGGTTTGGTAGGAGACAGGATATTAGGTAGTTCACCAATATACATGTGTTTAAAAGTTCTGCACTGCCTTCATGAAACATAAGTAGAGCCCCCTGGTTCAGAATGCTTTTTACCTCATCATCCTATAATTGCTGTATTGAAAGGCCTAATGTGGAGGGTTAAATGATTGTAATTGTCCATTCTCAATCTACCTCCAGGACTTATAATAGTATTTATGAATACAAGCTTAAGGTCAGGAAGGGTGATTGGTCCAGGACAGTTAGAGATCCCATGACCTTTCACTGAGCCAGGAATGATAGGCTAATGAAGAGAAAATTCATTTCCGAGCCAGGGGCCTCAATTTACTTTTCAGAAAGCAGGCATAACTTAGATGATATTGATGAATTACCTCATATCCTGCCCCTTACATATTACAAAATTGAAGTCAAGTGACTATCCCCTTTAAGTGTTATATGAGTATTGGTATATTACGAGTTAATATACACATGATTAAGAATGCTCTATGTAATATTACAGTATTTTTCGGCTATAAGGCGCATCGAAGTATAAGGCGCACCATCAAGAAATGCCTGCTGCTAAAACGTCTAGGTTCATATATACCTGTGCACAGTCAAGGCAGCTGTGTCTGTAACTACGGTTCCTATAAGGCGAACCTTTGATTCTGAGAATATCAAAGGATTCTTTGTGCGCTTATAGTCCGAAAATACGGTATGTTACATATTTTAGGGTTAGGATCTGTCACAGTTTGGGGACGAACTGCCAGAGTCTCCTAGGGAAGAGTCAGTGGACCCTATGGACCATCACGAGAGATGGTGGTACTAACTGGACACCCGGGACCGGAGTCTAAGTGGCACTGGTTTCACCCAGAGCCCGCAAAGCAGGATGGTCTTGGCCAACCAGGTCATTCCACAGGTGCGACATAGGCCCGCGGTGGCAGCCAAGGTAGTATGGAACCTGCCAGGGACACCCTGCGAGTCTGGGGTGACCGCAGGAGAAAAGCTTTCGGACGGGGGAGGAAAAGGCTGGAACTCACGGCAGGAAACACAGGAGCTGGCAACCGGTACAGGAAGGCAGGGATGGAGATGGGAAACACGCAGGCACGGGGAATGACAGGAACAAGGAGGAACAGTGGAATCACAGGAATATGGAGGAACACAGGAAACACTGGAGGGCTTTCACTAGCAGGAACGATGCTGAAGATCGGTGAGGCAGGAAGGCGAGCCGATTAACCAGCGGACAATCAGTGAGGCACTGGACCTTCTTTAAGTCTTGAAGAGACGGCGAGCATGCGCCCTACGAGCAGGTATGCCGCGGCCTAGTTGGATGGGAAGCAGGCTCGTGGAGGGTGAGTCCAGACCAGGGGCAGGGGGGCCAGCACAGAGAGGGGCCGTGCACGCCCGCGATCTGCAACAAGGATTGCGGGTGCATTTGCGACAGGATCAGTTGTACGAGCCCTATGGGGATTGGGATTAGCTGGTTTGTTTCTTTATACAGTCTATATTCAAAATAATACTCGGTAAAGACAGAACTGACATGATGCTTTGAAAAAGGTTGGTCTAATAAAAAATAACCAGAGCAATGAAAATTTGTTCCACAGATTTTTCCCTAAGGTGCAACGTTATTGTTTCCTATACTCTGACATAATTCCATTGTGGTGCAAGCCTGCAGGGTGTCAATCTCTTTTATTATTCTCAAAAATACCTTCCCCTAAACACTATGTTGTTCCAGTTTCTTTTACTTATTGAATTTTTGGTTTTTGGCTTTATAAATGAGTGACGGTGGAGGGAAAAAGTGATTTAGTAAAAATGTGGTCAGAGCAAGGGACGGTCTTCTTCTTTCGATTCAACAGGAGAGTAGAGATGTAGATCTTGGAGTTGGTTAGAGATTCACACAATGGGCTTCACTCTATCACTCTTGTTTACCAGTCTCTCGATTAAGCTTCATCTTCTGCAAAAAGAGTTTGAGTTTTATGGAATTCCACTTGATTATTTTAGCTTAGCTTCATTCGCGTTACCTAGATGTAACCTTTCACCAACACGTAATTAAGATCTCTGTAGTCTAGTGTTGACGTTGTTCTACGTACCACGGGTGAACAAGCACATAACATATAGGTTTTACAAGATGTACCAAATTCCTTGTGAGCCAAACACATCCAAACACTCCGCCGCCTCTGTTGTTATACATTGCCGCTCCGCCACCTCGCCACATTCTATGTAGCTCCCACCTGCGCTACTACTAGGACAGCAGCATCCCTTAGACATATTAACCAGGCAACTTACAAAAATCCCCCCCCCTCCCCATGTTAAGACAGACATTAAACTTATAGCAAGGATATATAGAAAACTCTTAGCAAAGTTCACTTCAGTGGACTTCCATTCCGCCTCTTACTGCCCAAGCAGCCGGTCAGTCCCCTCCTGGGTCTTCAGGACGTCCCCTCAATCGGGCCTCATGAGTATCCAGCCACTGTAACGCCGCTCTTGGTGTATCAAAAAAATGAGTGGTTCCAAGGGCCACTACTCGCAACCTTGCCGGATACAACATAGAATATACAACATCCAAGGCCCTCAGTCGCCGTTTAATGTCCAAGAATTGCATCCGCTTCTTTTGGACTTCAGCTGAAAAATCTTGATAGAAGGCCACTCTTACTCCATTTACCAGGATATCATTCCTATCTCGGGCCATACGTAAGATCCGGTCCCGGTCTTTAAAATGCAGCAGCTTGATGAGTACAGATCGCGGCGGTCTACCAGGCTGTAGTGGTCTTGTAGGTACCCTATGGGCCCGTTCTACCGCGAATAGGGGAGTTAAGTTCTCTCTTCCAAAGGTCTCCCCAAGCCACTTTTCAAAATACTCATCCGGGTTCTGACCTTCTACCTTCTCCGGCATTCCAACTATCCTCACATTGTTGCGGCGCAACCGATTTTCCAGATCATCAGCTTTTGCTTGTAAGGCTATCACGGCCTGGGATTGCTCTCTTACTTCCTGCCGCAAAGGGGGTATTACTCCCTCCACCTCTCCAATTCTGGCCTCCACCACAGTTGTTCTTTCTGCAACTTTATGGATATCTTGCCGCATCAGCAGAATGTCCTCTTTCAGGCTATCCACGCGGCCTGTCAATTTCAGCAGTGTAGATGTATTATGTTGCACTGCCCTAAGGATATCTGCTAATGTGGGTTCAGCCTCAATATCAGAATCTTGGGGATCATCTTCCTCCTCTTGCCCTTCTGTGGGTGCTTTCCCTGCATCTTCCTCCTCCTCCTCTGACAGTGAGTCCTGCAGGACTTCATATCTGGAGCCTGGAGACTTACTTGGAGTCCCTTTTTGGGACATGCTGCTGCTGCCACCCCTTCTCTTCTCCGTTCCTGGAGTAGCCCGTGCGAAGCCGCTCAATCTGGCAGCGGTCTCCGCCCGCAGTGACCGCTCCATGCGCTCCCCCTGTGTGTTTCGGGCGCCATCTTGGGAGCTGCGCTCCCCGTGCTTCTCCCCCGGCTTGCTGCGCCTGCCGCCCGGCATTATATGGTTAGAGCGGTCTGTCGCTGCTGCGGCTCTCCCCGATGTCACAGCCGCTTTTCCGGGTCCTGGCACGTTGTAGGTGGGTGCCACAGGATAGTATCAGGATTCGGGTAGCGGAGCTCTGGCGCCGTGCTGCCTACTCCATTCCCCGCTAGGCCACGCCCCCCTAATTATATTCAATAACAAGAAACACAGCGATAATCCTTGCCTATAAAATCCGGGAGACATTTTCTCACATTGCAGTTATTCTCTCAGTGTCCCAAAATACTGTAATATTGCTATACGAATTTAACAAATAACAATCAGTATACTGTGAAAAAAACACTCCTCAAAAATCAAACCGTCATATGCCGGCAGTTAACACAGAATTTCAAATCTGTTATGTCAAACACCAATAGAATAGAATAATAAAATTCTGCTTTCTTTTCTGAAGACTGGGGGATGTTATTATTATAGGCAGTCCCAGGGTTACATACAAGATAGGGTTCCGGAGGTTTGTTCTTAAGTTGAATTTGTATGTAAGTCGAAACTGTACATTTTATAATTGTAGATCCAGACAAAAAAAATCTTGGCCCAAGTGACAATTGGAGTTTAAACATTTTTTGCTGTAATGGGACCAAGGATTATCAATAAAGCTTTATTACAGACACTTTACAGCTGATTATTGCAGTCTGGGACTATAGTATAGCATTCAGAAAGCTTCACCAGAGGTCAGAGGGGTCTGTCTGTAACTATGGGTTGTCTGTAAGTCGGATGTCTTTAAGTAGGGGACCACCTGTATTGTATAATAATAATAATAATAATAATAATAATAATAATTGTATTGTTGAATGTATTATTTAAGGGTTTGTGTAGGGGGAAGGATATTAGGTAGTTCACCAATATACATGTGTTAAAAGTTCTGCACTGCCTTCATGAAACATAAAGTAGAGCCCCCTGGTTCAGAAATGCTTTTTACCTCATCATCCTATAATTTCTGTCTATGAAATGGCCTAATGTGGAGGGTTAAATGATTGTAATCTGTCCATTCTCAATCTACCTTCCAGGACCTTATAATAGTATTTATGAATACAAGCTTAAGGTCCAGGAAGGGTGATTGGTCATGGACAGTTAGAGATCCCATGACCTTTCACTTGAGGCCAGGAATGATAGGCTAATGAGAGAAAATTCATTTCCGAGCCAGGGGCCTCAATTTACTTTTCAAGAAAGCAGTGCATAACTTAGATGTATATTGATGAATTACCTCATATCCTGCCCCTTACATATTACCAAAATTGAAGTAAAGTGACTATCCCCTTTAAGTGTTATATGAGTATTTGTTAATATTACGAGTTAATATACACATGTTTATAGAATGCTCTATGTTATATTACAGTATTTTTCGGACTATAAGGCGCATCGAAGTATAAGGCGCACCATCAAGAAATGCCTGCTAAAACGTCTAGGTTCATATATACCTGTGCACAGTTCAAGGCAGCTGTTGTCTGTAACTACGGTTCATCTATAAGGCGCACCTTTGATTTCTGAGAATATCAAAGGATTTTTTGTGTGCCTTATAGTCCGAAAAATACGGTATGTTACATATTTTAGGGTTAGGATCTGTCACAGTTTGTAAGGACGAACTGCCAGAGTCTCCTAGGGAAGAGTCAGTGGACCCTATGGACCATCACGAGAGATGGTGGTACTAACTGACACCCGGGACCGGAGTCTAAGTGGCACCTGGTCTTCACCAGAGCCCGCCACAAAGCGGGATGGTCTTGGCCACCAGGTCATTCCACAGGTGCGCCTAGGCCCGCGGTGGCAGCCAAGGTAGTATGGAAATGCAGGACACAGCCTGAGTCTGGGGTGACAGCAGGAGAACAGCTTTGGAGGAAACGCTGGAACTCACGGCAGGAACACAGGAGCTGGCACACGGTACAGGCAGGCAGGGATGGATGATGGGAACACAGCAGGCACGGGAATGACAGGAACACGGAGGAACACTGGAATCACAGGAATATGGAGGAACACAGGAAACACTGGAGGGCTTTCACTTAGCAGGAAACGATGCTGAAGATCCGGTGAGGCAGGAAGGCGAGCCAGATTAACCAGCGCCAATCAGGAGGACACTGGACCTTTAAGTCTTGAAGAGCCGGCGAGCATGCGCCCTACGAGCAGGTATGCACGCGGCCTAGTTGGATGGGAAGCAGGCTCGTGGAGAGGTGAGTCCAGACCAGGGGCAGCGGGGGCCACGACACAGAGAGGGGCACGGGCATGCCCGCGATCCGCAACAAGGATTGCGGGTGCATTTGCGACAGGATCAGTGTAAAGCCTATGGGGATTAGGGATTAGCTGTTTTTTCTTTATACAGTCTATATTAAAAATAATACCTGTGTAAAGACAGAACTGACATGATGCTTTGAAAAGGTTGTCTAAATAAAAATATAACCGAGCAATGAAAATTTTGTTCCACAGATTTTTCCCTAAGGTGAAACTGTGTTATTGTTCCTATTACCTCCTGACATGATTCCATGTGGTGCAGCCTGCAGGGTGTCACATCTCTTTTATTATTCTCAAAAATACATTCCCCCTAAACACTATGTTGTTCCAGGTTTCTTTTACTTATTGAATTTTTTTTTTTTGGTCTATAAATTGAGTGACGGCTGGAGGACAAACGAGTTAGTAAAATGTAGGTCAGAGCAAGGGACAGTCTATCTTCTCTTATGATTCACAGAGAGTAGAGATGTTAGATCTTTGAGTTGGCTAGAGCATTCACACAATGGTGACCTTCACTCTATCACTCTTGTTTTACAGTCTCTAGCTTAAGCTTCATCTTCTGCAAAGAAAGTGAGTTTTATGGAATTCCACTTGAATATTACTTTTAGCTTAGCTTCATCGCTTACCTAGATGTAACCTTTCCAAGATATCTCACTGTTATGTTTTAGTACCATAACTACCAAGGTTTCCATTTTCCAATACTTTTTAAAATTATTTTTTATTGTCATAATGTGCTTAGATGAGCTTTTACAATGTGAGAAAGAAATATGCTCTTTTATAAACATTTATAAAATATCAATGAATTTTAACATTTAAGGGCATACCCATCTTTCCTAGTACATTTAATGACAATTACAATGTGAAGAGTGACCTTCACATAGTTTATGGCATTCATTCTTTCTCATAAAAAGATGAATCTTTTAATCTGATAAAAAAGAGAAAAGGTATCATGATACACTGAGGATATATTAGCTGCTGTTAAAATGAGATCTGAAATTACCATTAGAAGTTATTATGGGGGACATGTATAGAAGTGGTAGAATTCATTTAGGTATGATTGGCACATTCATGGTACATATAAAAGTAAAGAAAAAAACATTTATGTTTACCTATTATTAGGAAAAATCCAAGAACAAATGTTTAGCAGTGCACACAGAAATTGTTTTCAATTCTGGTGTATCTGTAGGCAAGTTTGCTCATTTTATATGTAATTTGTAGGGGAGTCTTGAGGGTTTGTTCACATTTAGCAGTGGGTTTATCTGTAATCCACCATCAAATTTCCATGTACTTGAGAAGTAGTTCTTGATTACGACTATAAGTACGTAGGCTCATTAAAAAAAAATATATATATAGATAGTATATATATATTTATAGAGATATTTTGATAAGGAAACTACATTTAAAAATGATCATTCTGACCCAAATAACTTTACATAGGGGTAGATAGTAGGGGTGATGCGGAGCGTGTCTTTATAAGGACACGGAAAATCAGCATTTCGTTTCAAAAATTATTGTACAAAAAGGCCAAATGACCCATTCATCCCCATGGCCCGGACAACTGGGTGCCATTGCCGGCTTTGTCACAGAAACTATGCAATGCCTTGCATGTTGAAAAGTTTCTCCCCCACCCTAGCTCCCGAGTGTATGTGACGGTGAGCCAAGCAATGGCGCATACACACTGTTTCTTCATCACGGCCGCACTGCAAAGCGGCGACGGCTGCCACCCCTAATGAAGAATACAGGCGAAGGTTGCATTGCTCCAAATAAGTCGATGACGTAACTGAGCTACTCGGGGCGGTGGGGGGGGAAAACTTCAGCAACATAGGCGCGGCAATAGTTATGCTAGTGACCAAGCACCGAGTGCCCTGTATCAGGGGCTCAGAAGATCCGAATGGGTCATTTGCCTATTGTATAATCAATTTGAACGGAAGCAACTGCGTTTCTGTGCCTACAAGACAACTCCAGCATCAGCTTGACCTCCCCTATGTAAAGGTAAGTTTGGATCAGAATGATCCATTTTCAAATGGTTAGATTTTCCTTAATATTTGATTAATATGTGATGACACACAGGGCCGTCTGATGGACACATAGCTCGAATAAACCTATACAAGGATGAACAAAATATACAAGGTTAGTACAGCTTCATCCGTACAACAAAGCAGGGTAATCCACCAGTGGCAATTCAGTTGGCTCGCGTGCACGGAAAACAATTTCGGTGCAAAACATCAAGGAAAAGTGAAAAAGGAGGTGTTCATCGTCCAAGTCCCAAGCCCCCCCCCAACATGTGTAGTGAGAAAAGGTCAAAAACTACATTTTAATGTTATCATTTAAAAACAAAAAGAAAGATCATGAACACTAACCAAAAAAAGACTCAAAAAGATGCGAACAAAAAATGGCCAAGTGGACATGGTGCAGGTGATGCGTTTTGACTTTTCATTGTAAACGGGGACTTTATGGTTGTGAAACGCTATTGGACCTATGATGCCAAACCGCCCTAGCCATCAGGACACAAAATCAGTGTTCTGCTGTACAGAAATCTAAGCAGAGCGAGACAGGGGAAGACCACAGATCACTGGATCTTGCATCAACAGTAATCTACTATCTATCACAAGAAAAAGATGTATGAAAATACATGTCCAACTACCAACTACAGATAAAACAAGCTACAAGAAGATAAACAAATGCAGAATCACAGTGGTGTAACTAGATAACCAGTATAATATATATATATATAGATATAATATACACTACCGGCCACTTTATTAGGTACACTGTCCAAATGTCGTTAAAATTAATTGCTAATAGCCAACACATGGCGGCACTCAGTGCATGTAGGAGGTAGACATGGCAAGACCCAATCTCTGAAGTCAAAACGAGATCATATGGGAAAGAAAGTTGATTTGAGTGCCTTCCTTGAACGTGCTGGTTGTTGGTGCCCGAAAAAGGCTGGTCTGAGATTTCCAGAAAACTCTGAATCTACTGGGGATTCCACGCACAACCACTCATAGGGTTTAGAGAGAATGGTACCGAAAAAAGAAAAAAACATTCCATGTGAGACGAGCGTTTGTGGGCGGAAATGCCTTGTTGAGCCGAGGTCATGAGGAGAATGGCAAGACTGGTCGAGCTGATAAAAAGGCAACAGTGACTCAAATCGCCACCCGTTACAACCAAGGTAGCAGAGAGAGATCTCATGAACGCACAAGTAGTCGAACTTTGCAGGCAGAGGGGTACAGTCAGCAGCAACAGACCACACCGGGTACACGCCACTCCTTTCACGAAAGGAGAGGAAACTGAGGCTACAAATTTGCACAAGGCTAATTCGAAATTGGACAGTAGAAGACTTGGAAAAAACTGTTGCCTGGTTGATAAGTCTCGATTTCTGCTGTGACATTCGGATGTGTTAGGGGTAAGAATTGGCGTCAAACAAACATGAAAGCATGGATCCATACCGCCTGTATCAACGGGTTCAAGGCTAGGTGGTGGTGGGTTATGGTGGGGGAATATTTCTTCTGGCACTTTGGGCCCGCCCTTGGTACAAATGAGATCGTGCAAAACCGCCAAAGCTCATGGTATTGTTGCTGACCAGGCCATCCCGTTTGAATGACCCACAATTACCCAAAATCTGATGGATACTTTTCAGGCAGGATAAGGCGCCATGTTCATAAAGCGGATGGATCATCTTAAGACTGGTTTCTTTGAACATGACATTATGACGTCACGGCTATGAAATGTGCAGCACAGTCACAAGGATCAAGCCAAATAGAGCAGCTTTGGGATTGTGGTGTGAACGGGGGATAGATTTCGCATCATGGATGTTGCAGTTGACAATACTGCGGGGGGGGCAACTGTGTGATGCCATCATGTCAATAGGACCAAAATTATGAGGAATGCTTCCAGGCACCTTGTTGAATCTATGGCACAGAAGAAGAATTGACGGCAGTTTGAGGCAAAACGGGGCTTTAACCTCAAAAACAAAGTGAATGCAGAGATTGCGCCCGGCCTGCCCCCCACTCATCGTGGGAAAAAGCAATTATAATGGGATGGGAAAGACTCCTCGCGGCAACGATGGCATAGATAGATGGAACTGGATATGATGATCAATATACTAACGAGACGATAGATAGATATATCCTCCGATTACGAGATACGATACGCCGAGGAAAACCACAAGCGTAGATCGGGCGAACCCCTGGCGGCGCCTTCGCTCGTCCGTGCGCTCTCTCACTCCTACTCCCTCTCGTCGACCCCTTACAGCTCCTCACCGAAACATATCCCCCCCCACTCTATTTATGCCCTTCTCCCCTTTTTTTTACTCTCCCGCTCACTCTGCCTACCACCCCGCGCCCCCTACCCCCGGCTAAACGTCTTCACTGTGGCCCATTAACGCGACCATTTGCAGCTGTCAACGCTCCCCCCCCCCCCCCCCCCCCCCCCCCCCCCCCTCCCCCCTCGAGAAACAGTGACGCATCTTGCTAATTACAAGCTGATAACATCAGTGCATTAAAGCAATAACTACTAGCCCGCGCGTATAGTGTGTTAATACATAAGTGAACCACGAATGTAATTAACTAGTATGGGATAAAGCTTGCTGGTGATACACACATTAATTAATAGGCTACCGGTGCCAGTGTGATACCAGACACATTATGCGATTAAACATTGAGTTAATGCATGTTTAAACTGTGAAGTTGGTATGCTTTTTGTACAGGCAGTGTTAACAGCTATGTAATCAGGCAAATCTCCACTTCTCAGCTGTTATGCATTTGAAAATGCATGTGTTACTGTCATGTGTGAACAAGGTAACGTCTGTGCCAGCTCGAAAGGACTGAGCTGAGGGCCAAGATCCAACTATAAGAGTCCACTCTCTTTACAGAGACATCAGATGATTCCATAGATTACGACAAAACCTGTTCTGTTAAACGCTGATACATGTAGAAACCCCCCAAAAGACTGGAGAGGATGTCGGTAGTAATTTCCATTGACTTCACTGATCATTTTGCCCTTCTTTCATCCGTCAGGAGTGTCCTCTAGCACTCATCAATAATCCATTCAGTATTTGATGAAGCCAAAAACAAAAGGAGTTGATCCAAAACAGATATGACCAGTAAATGGGATAGTTGCATGTCCTCTGTGCTCTGTATCCACTCCTGCTTTTGGCTTTCAATCCTGAAGCTTTTCATTTCTCCTGACAGATGAAATGAAGGGGAAAACCAAACATAGTGGCAACGTCATAGAGTAGTGGAGGGTGAAAACAGCATCATGGAAATCACAGGGTGTTCCAGGGAGACAGCGGTCAGTTGGCTGCAGCATGAGGTCAGAGAGTGGCACAATGACAAATTCTGGAAGTGGCACCAACATGGTAGGCCACAGAGTGGCACAATGACAAAGTGTGAAGGTGACGGCAGCAGCAGGAGGTTAGAGAGTGGCACAATCACAGTGTGTGTAGGTGGGTGGCAGCAGTAGCGGCAGCATGAGGCCAGACAGTGGCACAATGACAAATTCTGGTGGTGGCAGCAACATAGTAGGCCACAGTGTGGTACAATGACAGTGTGGATTTGACATGGATTTCTTGATATGTACTTTAGCAACAAAAAAGAATTGGAATTTGGGGAATACAGAACCCCAAAAACTGACACCCTGGACTTTGAGAAAAAAATCACTCCAGCAACAATGTTGATTTGACCCAGATTTCTTGCTATCAACTTTAGCAACAAAAAAAGAATTGAAATTTGGGGTATACAGTTCCCCCAAAACGGACATCCTGGACTTTGAGCAAAAATCACTCCTTCAGCTACTGAGTACAAGCAGCTAGATGCTAGAGACAGCCATTTGTTTTTATAGGGCTGAGACATCACATAAGCCTGCCGGTCACTGATTGGCTTACCTGTCTGCACGTGTGATCGAGAGTGTTCCTTTTTTCTTCCCGGAGTTCTCTGCCCCATGTAACACGTTGTGCTTGCGGCCATTTTGCTAATAAAGGGGAAAAAATTGTTCCCACGAATCACCGTAAACTTCGGATTCGTGCCGACCAAAGTTTTTTATTAAATTCTAAACAAATTCCACTTCGTTAGAATCGATTCGCCCATCTCTAATAATAAGGAATTCCTAAACAATGTAAAATGTGTAACTAAACTTTGAATGTGTCAGTGAATATCAATTGATGATCTCTAATGGCTGGAACATTTAAGTGGATATCATATAATAATGAAAATAATTTATAGCAAAATAGATAGGTTAACTGATCAAGTGTTGAGATCATAGAAACCATTATTCCAAAATAACGGCACTTCTGAGGTGTGGAGCAGTATGCTCTTGAAAGGTCATGTACATCATCGCTGAATAAAGTTCATATTGGTACATGAAAACAGTATAAAAATGTATGATAGAAGCTCATTAGCTCCAGCTCCAAGAGTCATAGGAAACAGCATAACTAAATAGAGCTTACACTTAAAGGGAACCTATCCACGGTTCATTACTGCCTGGTTTTATTTTGTCCATCCAAAAAAAAGGGTGTCCAGTATCCAGGCAAAAATAGAAATATTAAAATCTACTTTATTGAAGAAAGAAAACTTTTAAAAACATATAGGGACGTTACTTATCTCTGGTGCGTTTAGCTACGACTAATGCTTTACTAGCATTATACGAGAGTGGGGAGATATTTGAAAATCACAGCCACTTTTCTGAAGCTGTAAAACACTTTCTGTAGACTTACCCTCAGTATTATCTATACTGAAAATAAAGCTGCAATCCAAAAAGAATGCAATAGGAGATTAAAATTACCACATCGTGATGTGGATAACTAAACACCTTGGGACATTTATGAAAACTAGCACACCATAAGACTTGATAATCCCTAGGTCAGTGATGGCTAACCTATGGCACTGGTGCCAGACGTGGCACTCAGAGCCCTTTCTGTGGGCACTCAGGCCATCACCAGAGATGACTCCAGGTATCTTCCTGCAGTCCCAGACAGCCCAGGACTTGCTGTGCACAGAGCTATTTTAAAGTGACAGCTGTACCTGGGACTATTTTCTGCTTTATTGGTGTCCTCAGGTGCTGGTATCAATGAAAACTGTGACAGAGAAGGGTATAAATCATAAATTAGATTTCTTTGTTGGCACTTTGCGATAAATAAGCGGGTCTTTGTTGTAGTTTGGGCACTCGGTCTCTAAAAGGTTTGCCATCACTGCCCTAGGTTGTCGGAACATTCAGCACAATTTATTATATATAATATTTTAATTTAGCATTGTTATAATATAGAATGTATAATAACATTATAAAAATAACTGGACAACCTCTATAAAATTTGGGAATTTATTGTAGCTGAAATGGTTAAGAATGGCAGTAAATGTTTAATATCATCTTTTTGACCCTCTAAGTGATGATTGGAAAGTTCATTGCAACACAGAGGTGAAAACACTTAAGTACATCTTTAGGCACCTGAAATGTTGATATAAGGATGAACAATGAGCAAAAGATGGGATTTTAGACTAGAACCTCTTGCCCTTTCGGCATTATTGTAAAGGTCATTGTAAGAAGTGTGAAAGGGACCTTGTGGATTCAGAGCCTACTGAGTACAATCAATGTAATATACCTACACAAGACAGCTGTGGGTTTGTTTCTACATCAGTTGTTATTTGGCTTGGATTATGTTTCCTTTTATCCCTTTGTATTGATTTTGTCTAAAGGAAGTGATAAGCTAGATGTTATTTACTTCTACTGTGCCTATAGAAAAGTATTCACTCTTTGAAGTTCAGTCATTATCAGTATTTACCGCAAATTCAATGCTCAACTATACACTTTATTCTTATCAGTACCTTAAGGAATTACAGCCAGAGAATGTGGGGATCATCTTATGTCTTCATTCAAAGAGAATGTCCACATGTATCTGACGTTTTGCTACAGAGTAAAATCAGTCTTTGTATGAAATTACAATTCAGCAGATTTAAAACATGGTTCAGATGAGGGAGACAATAGTAGTACTTACACGTGTATACCAAAGCACTGTTCCCATCACATGTCATATATTGTCATTATATTATAGTAAAGTGCACATACATCAGGGGAATTAAATGCCAAGGTCTCCTCACATCATTTACCCATAATTGCACCACACAGTCCCGATACACCTACACACATGTTTCGCACAGTTTTTTCAAACGGATGGACGTACCAGTGTATGATGTTAGAACTGCTTAACCTTTTAAATTGAATGACAACCACTTATTTTTGACTATTTTTAAAGATGACCTGTCACCATGTTTTACCCCACTAAACTCCTAGCATCATCAGGTGGGGTATGAAATTCCAGAATTCTCTCTTTTTTGTCAAATGTCACCTGTTTAACTTTAAAAAAATTCTGCCCCAAAGTCAGGCATATCTGACTCTTCCCATTTTCACATGAGATGAATCAAGTGTATTGGTTGCAGGGGTAGGGTCACTTCAGAAACCCCTATCTTTGGTTCTATAGATGTTTATATGTAAATATGAGATTTCACATACAAGAAGGAATTCTAAAATGGACATTTCATCACCTGAGGGGACTGGAAGTTTCTGAAGAACAAAATATTTTTCAAGCTACACATCTGAAGGCTGCAGAAGGTTTTCTCCCATAAATGCTCTTCAGGCGGTGCTTCTTTTGAACATCACTATCTATCATTTTTCTAGCAATAGATTTTCTATTTTAGACACTGTAATGGAGATCGGGTGATTCCCTGATATAGAGCTGTACCCGATCTCCCAGAGAGGAGAGCCTCTGCACTGCTCTCCCCTCTCCCAGGTGTCCTACAGGACCTGTGGTGATGTCAGAATCACGTCACATGCTACTTACATCACCGCATACTGCCGAGAATGGGGACATGCTGCCCTGGGACAGGGTAAGAAGAAGGGGAAGAGGGAAATAGGGGAAGTGGGGAAGTTAAGTTCCAGGGTTATTAAATTACAGATTAGGGCAAAGGGAGACAGGAGTATTCTACCATCAGATCTACTTCTGATGGTTGATTCCTCATGGTAGATTTCCTTTAAAGACAGAAACTGTCTTTCCAATGGACTTCAGTTTCATCCACATACATTGAACAGTTTACAATCCAGATTGCGTTCTCTTTTCCAATAATACTTTACTAGTGTTACATGTGAAGATTCTTACATTTCAAACAGAAAGTTATGCCCCCTCCTTCTCAGCTATCTCCCTTTTAAGAAGAAAATATTGGTGTCTGTTATAATAAGAGACATAGAGATCACTGTCAAGTGTAATTCTCCAAATAAGTATCCTGGGAATTGGGCCACTGCTATGGTGCTCATTGAAATTCCACAGGTATCTTAACTGTCTGACTCTCCTTTATTATTTATAAGCTTTAATGTTCAACTCAAATATTCACTTAATTCACTGTCTAAACATTTACTAATCTAATATAAAATTTATTGCATATATAGGAGGACTGAAGCATTTTTGTCAGAAACCTATGAACTAAATTTGCACCATTTCATAGTGCCAATTTTTACCTATAGGTATCTAAATTAACAAGCATGTTTTTTTCACTTTAGTTGTATCACTGTGGTCACTATGATGAAGACAGATTTACAAAATATAAAACGTTTGTCTCTGAGATCAGCAATGGTTTTGAAATAGTGTCTTTTATGTCTATTTTGCTCTCTCATTGCTGTGGGCTTGTTTCTACATTATTTGTTTTACCATCGACTTCTGTGGACACTGGCCATGTGAAGCCTCAGTAAGTTGTATTCAATATTGGAAAACCAAGACATATACTGGGTGCTCAAACTTGTAACAAAAGAAACCATACAATGTACATTTCACAGTCGTTGCAAAAAAAGATGTTAAATAATTTTTCTCCAAAGACATTAGTAAAGATATCAAATACATTTGGTATCATAACCATGTGTTTTAATATGGGCTGAATCTAAACGTACTTTCCAGAAGTTATAAGTACCACTCTAAAAGCTCTCTACTTCACTGTTTGGTTGTGATGTATGCTTTAATTTATTAATGTATCAAGTCTTTATAATGCCTAAGGCTTGGAGTAAATACTCCTCAAAGTACCTGCAAGCCATGATACCATTTTGATTAAAGATTTAAAGTACACATAGGAGGTCATTTATCTTTAGTCAGGACTTTTGTGTGTCTTTGTTTGGTTATTCTGGGTTTTTGACCTATTTGATTTATCTTAGAGGTTGATATACTAGGCAGCAGAGTGACTTTATTCAAAAGTCGCACAGATGTCACACACTCATCTTTAATCTTTTCCAAAGTCTGATCTAGACCGGAGTTTTCTTATGAGGTTGTGAACACAATTTGCATCAAAATGGCTCCATTTGTCCACATCTGAATTTTAAAGATATATCACGTGCAACAATGAAATATTCTTGTGTGTCTCGTAAATTTTGGTTGCAAATATGCAAATGATCCAAAGAAACCTGTAAATATAATAGAAATACACAGGGCATTTACTAGCTAAATGTCAGAATAATGTATGTATATCAGAATTATACCGCATAGTATAATATATTGTGCTATGTTTGCTGACTTTTGACTATTTTTTCTCTTACAACTTTTGACTGTATGGGGCAGATTTATCAAGCAGTCTGAAAGTCAGAATATTTCCAGTTGCCCATGGCAACCAATCACAGCTCAGCTTTCATTTCACCAGTGCTCATGAATATTTTAAAGGGGAGCTGTGATTGGTTGCCATGGGCAATTGGAAATATTCTGACTTTCAGACACTTGATAAATCTGCCCCTATGTGTCCAACTTTACCAACTTGTGATGACTAGGTAATCTGGTTAGCCCCCGAACATAGAGCTGCTTAGAAATATTATTTATAGCTGTTTTCCCTACAGCACACTAAGAAATAGAAGTGTAATAGTGAATCAGTAGAGCACAGTGATACTCTCTATATTTCATCTAGTGAAATGTCCCTAGTTGGTGGATACATTAGGAAAAAAAAACTAATTTAAATCTATTTATCTGTCTGCCTATTTTATTAAATATATTATTAAACAGTTTTTTTTTGGAAAGGAAATCCATCATCTTGATTTACCTACCTGAACTAACTGCCCTGTTATGTAGAGTTCTGCTTATAAATGTCAATTATGTCAATTATGACGTACGGGCGTTTATTTACCCAACTGCCCCATACAACCTCTCCAATGGTGAAAAGAGAGCACTGGATTGGCTCAGTTCCCTGGCAGATGTTGTAGTAAAGCCTGCGGATAAGGGCGGCAATGTGGTCCTTATGACCCGCATGTACTACATCCAAGAAGCTATGAGACAGCTGGGAGATAACAATACCGATAGCAGACTAGAGAACAATCCCACTCAGAAATACCTTGAAAAACTTTGTAGCTTCCTTAGACGCAGCGTGGAACGAAAAATACTTACACAAAGAACCGCGGAAAGACTACTCCCTTCTAAACCCAGATACCCAGTATGGTATTTCCTCCCTAAGATCCACAAGACCTTGACCAATTCCCCAGGTCCCCCCATCGTGGCGGGGATAGGGTCTGTAACTGAACCCCTTCCTAAATATATTGATTGGCTCTTACACACCCTATTAATGGACATTCCTTTGTATTTGAAGGATACTAATACATTTCTCACAGCGCTCAACACAGTTAGTTGGCAGAAAAATTACAGTTTGACCTCGATAGGTGTCGAGAGCCTCTACACCCAAATCCCTCAGGACCAGGGCGTGGAGTGTGTAGACTCTGTTCTGATATTCAGCAAAATGATGATTATACGCAATTTGTCTGTGAAGGTCTAGATTTAATCCTTAGACAGAATGCTTTTATGTTTGATGGTCAATAGTTTGTGCAAAACACCGGAACAGCCATGGGCACGCCGGTAGCCTGCACCTTCGCCAATATTTTTCTAGCTGTTTTCGAAAATAGATATATTTTCTCTACAGAAAACCTTTTTGTCAAACATATTATTACATTTTTCCGCTATGTGGACGACATCTTTCTAATCTGGGGAGGTACTAAAGTGGAGTTTTTTGATTTTGTGTCGTTCCTTAACAAATATAATACAATAAACATGCGTTTCACTGCAGTCTTTGGAGGCAAATCTTGAATTCTTGGATGTTCAGATAGAAGTCAGGGACAACCAACTTACCACCACTGCGTTTAGGAAACCCACGGCCACTAACGCTCTTCTTCACTATCACAGTTTCCATCCGCAACACACAAAAGAAGGCTTACCCTTCAGCCAATTCGTTTGGCTGAAAAGACTCAATAGTAGCTCAGCTAGTTTTGAAGTACAGGCGGCCGAATGGAAACAAAGGCTAATATACCGTGGCTATCCCATTTTGCTTTTAGAAAAAGCCCTGACCAGAGCATGAGACACCCCTGTAGACAGACATACAGTACATTGGGCCGAAAAAATAGACACAGTAGACATCAGCAGAAAAAGAATGAGGAGTGCATGGCCTTCTCCTTTGGGTACATCCCTCATGTGCGATCCGCAATGCTATCCATATGAATTGGAATATTTTAGAACAAGATGACCAGCTGTCTGATATTACGAAACATAGACCACTGATTACCTTTAGACGTAGTCCATCCATCCGCACACACTTAGTATCGAGTGGTTTCTCTACGACAAATCCGAATTGGATTCAGAAATGTATTCCAAATGTGGGTCTTGCAATTTCTGTCGGTTTAATTTGCAAAAAGATATGATCAAGCTTGGGGGAGCAAACCACAAAGTCAATTCATTCATCAACTGTCGAACTTCATTTGTAGTTTACACCATTCTTTGCCCCTGTGAATTTTTCTACATCGGCAAAACTATCAGAACTCTCTTCACTAGGTTCCGGGAGCACTAGAACTCCATCAATACGGGCAAAGGATGCCCCCGCCTAATCAACCATATTAGAGAGAGCCATGGAGGCGACCCAGAAGTATTAAGATTTGCAGGTTTCGATAAAGTGGAGATTGATTCTCGCAAAAGGGGAGACCGTTCAAAAAATTTATTACGCCTTGAAGCTAGATTAATTTTGAGGTATAATGCTCTGGGGAACATGGGACTTAATGACAGAAACAATCTTAGTGTGTTTCTATGAGGAACTACATCCTCATTGTATCCGTAATGTGTTACGTTCATTTCTGCCAGACGACTCATTGATGCATACTGTATATTCTATTTGTATTTACGTTGTATAAGTGTGTTGTTTACCGCTGCCAAGGCAACGCGTGCTCGGGCAGGTATATTACGTCAGCCCCGAGTTCTCGCGCTGTCCGAGGCTTGAGAAAGCGCTTAGTGCGTGAAACGGCCCGTCGCCTACTCGTGGCGTGCATCCCCCCTGTCCTGGATTTATCTTCGTAATAAAGTTTACTGCTCTTAATTCTGGTGAGTTCCACTCTGCTTTTCTATTTTATACATATTCATTGTGCCTTGGCGTTCAGTGTGCACCCCAGGAGTGAGCGGGTCAGCGTGTCGGTGAGATTGTGCGGCCGTGAGTGGCAGAAGTAACGCTGGGGAATCGCTACACTAGAAAGTTGGTGTCGGTCACCTGCGTTTCTCCATCATATGGATAAATATCAATT
Source organism: Engystomops pustulosus (assembly GCA_019512145.1). Classification (NCBI taxonomy): domain Eukaryota; kingdom Metazoa; phylum Chordata; class Amphibia; order Anura; family Leptodactylidae; genus Engystomops; species Engystomops pustulosus. The sequence continues at coordinate 126,965,111 of CM033643.1, forward strand.
ATATCTTTTGTTTTTATTTTCCAGCTGCTCCTTCCATGCCAAAAGTCCACTTTACAAATATGTAGATGAGGCTGAGGTGCTTTGAGGGGCATTGGTGGAGCAAGCTCCACCTCCACAACAATTACAATGCCCTCTACTATTCTACCATCCAGGGCCTTCTCTAATCTTTTCCTTGGTCCAGTGATATGTGGTGTTGTAGCATTAAGGTCTTCTTGGCCTAATTTGCTGATTTTTAAAGTAAAGTTTTGATATGGAAGGAACCGCTTGGCAATAAATGCAAAGCTATGGTGGGCGTGTGTTGGCATAGCCCTACATAACATAGCAGTGCAGGTATGTAAAATTTGATGATGGATTCCTTTTTAATAAAACTGTAATAAGATCTATGAAGTATGACGTGTAGTGCATTTACTCATTCAAAAAATTGTTGACAAAGAAATATGGGAGGAGAGGGGGGGGGGCAGCAGAATTAAGCGAATATGGTTCTCTCATCTCTAATTTTTGCTGTGTACTTCCCCCATGTGGTCAGCAGCTACTGGGACTGATAAATGTGTAAGTGTATAAATGTATATATCAGTGCATAAATGTGTGTATGAGTGTATAAATGGGTGAGTATACAAATATGTATATTTTCTGAGGGGGTAGGGGGGCCTGTTCAAAAGTCTGCAATGGGCCCCTGCCTCTCCTAGTAAATACAATGTGTGAACACTGCATCTACATGAGCATAGAGAGAGCACACTGTGAATGTTCATAGTAGCTTCTATGACATTGCCTGCTGCTGATTGGACAGTATCAGAGAGGATTAGCATAACACCTGTTCAATCCTCTAGCCCCAGCTACTCCTCTCTGACAGTAGACAGGATTGTAATGGTCAAGTACTGGGACTGATGTCTCTGCAACCATGGGTAGAAAGAAAATTCAGAAAAGTGCCTCTGAATCTGTGTGGCAGCTTCTACTTTAATTAAACAAAAGGAAAATCTTTTTTGAAGCTTAAAGTATTTGAGTGGCAAGTTATCGCAAAGACCTATGTGGCATTGGATTTGTTGTCATTCAGCAGTAACACAGAAGCGTGCAAAGTACACATGAAAAGGAAAGTTGAAGGGAATAAAAATGTATATTTTCTGAGTGGTTCCCAGGAGGACAGTATATTGTAAGAACACACAACAGCATGAATAATTCATGCTCGCAAAAGAAAGGTTTTCGATCTTTGAAGTTTAAACTAGACCAGATAAGTTAAAGGCTTCCATTTACTTCACAACTCTTTGTATAAGGAATTATGGAAGAGTTCCTGGAGCAATCCTTATAAACATTGTTGTTGTTAGAGTCAATGTTATGGATCTTTAAGGAAATAGTAACACAGAATAGTTTATGGCCAAACAAAATTTAATGGTTCTTAACCCTTTCCTGCCGCAGCCCTTTTTCATTTTTGTGTTTTCATTTCTCACTCCCCACATTCAAAAATCTGTAACTTTTTTATTTTTCCATGTACAGAGCTGTGTGACGGCTTATTTTCTGCGCAACAAATTGGTGGTATTTAATATTCCATGCCGTGTACTGAGAAGCGGGAAAAAAGTATTCTTGTGGGCTTGGATTTTACGGATTTCACTGTGCGCCCCAAATGACATGTCTACTTTATTCTTTGGCTCAGTACGATTACGGGGATAACAAATTTATATAGGTTTTATAATGTTTTAATACATTTAAAAAAATTAAAACCTCCTGTACAAAAATTTTTTGGGGGATTTTGCCATCGTCTGGTGCTAATAACTTTTTTATACTTTGGTGTATGGAGCTGCGGGTGGTGCCGTTTTTTGCGGATTTTGATGACATTTACAATGTTATCATTTTTAGGACTGTACAACCTTTTGATCACTTTTTATAGAATTTTTTATTTTTTTTTAAATGGCAAAAAAGTGCCATTTTCGAATTCGGGTGCGATTTTCCGTTACAAGGTTAAACGCAGGGAAAAACCGTTATCATACTTTGATAGATCGGGAATTTTTGGATGCGGCGATACCTGTATGATGTTTATGATTTTCTGTGTTTATTTATAATTATATCAGTTCTAGGGAAAGGGGGGTGATTTGAATTTTTAGGTTTTTTTATTATAATTTTTTTCTTTTAACTTTTTTTATTTTTATTTTTACAATTTTTCAGACTCCCTAGGGTACTTTAACCCTAGGGTGTCTGTACGATCCTATCATATACTGCCATACTACAGTATGGCAGTATATGTGTATTTTACTACTCATACATTACAATGTGCTGATAGCATGTGCTGAAAGTTTTAATTTTTAATTAAGTTTTAATTTTTATTATTTCAAGAACCAAACAGATTGATGAATAGGGACGCCTATTACCCTCATTTATGGTGGTGGTTCTAGATATTTTGGGGCACATTTACTAAGGGTCCGTGCACCGCATTCCCGGCGGGTTTCCCGACTTTCATGCAACACAAATTGGGGGCGTGGCTGTCAGACAACCTGGCTGATTCTGACTAAGCGCAGGATTTAAAATTCAAATTGTGTTGCAAGACATGCCCACACATACACTGGGAATAAGATGGTGAACTCTGGCGGACCTCAGCGGGGAAGCGACACATGCAGGATATTGGGTGCAAGATCTTGGTGAATCGCGCTGGACTTCATCCTCGTCGGACAGTCCGGATCTGGGATCGCGACAGGACCGGGTAAGTTAATGTGCCCCAATGTCTCCACTTATCATGCAGCTCCACCCATATCCTCACATGCTGTTTACTACTATTGGCAGCTATTCAGAACATTAATATGTGTACATGTGAACAGCCAAAGAACTCTCTGAAGGAAAAACACAGACCTGTATGAAAATGTGATGTCGAAACATCATTTATCATGTTTTGCAAAAGCCTATGTCATGACTGGTTCATGAAAAGAATCTAGACCAGAAGATATATATAATAGACATTTTTTCACATTTATAAATAGAAAGATATATGGAGTAGTAAGTGTTGTGATTTTTTCAGCGTCTTTTGGAAGTAAAATTTGCTTCCTATTTAATGTAATTTCTTTGATCTAAACAGTATGCCCACTACTGCCTGCCCTAGATCAAGCATTACATGAAAAGTGCGTGGCATGGTAAAACAGCATGACAAGAAATAATGACTGCCATCTACAATCAGATTATTAAATGTGTTTCCTCTTCTTTCCCAGATCAATTACAATTATGTAGACTTACAGCATACATGTTCTTCAGAAACATTATTTGAAGTTCATCTTACTGATCTCTAAACAATTAAGACAATTTAGTGTTCTAATTATTAGGAGAATGATAAATGTGGAGTATTTTCATTTAAATCTAGATTTATATTTGCGAATGTTCAAAATGTAATATGCTCCCTTTATAGGCTTACAACTCTGTTAGAATTACTTTCATAACATGCTCATAGGGGCTCCAAATCTCATGAAACTCTTCAAACAATCAAAAAAAGCTAAAAAAAAAGACCTGTCAACACTCTTGACATAGTAATCCTGCTAGAAAAATAATCATTAATTGACAATTGGGTAACTCAACGAGTAGTTACCTTATACAGTATGTTTGGAGCTTAAAAATGTCCATGGATACACTACAAACTAAGGAAACAAAGTGGTCAATTCATTTGTAGCGATCTGGTTGGACTAACAAAGGAACAATGCAAAATAAAGTTATACGTTCAAATGAGGGGCATACGATTATTTACTATCGACTGTATGCCATTTGGGTTTATGAGACGATGCAAAATTCAAGTAGAAAAGCCCATACTCAACTAGTGTGATTATGGGGCCATTATAAGCCTTGATAAAGTTTTCACTTATATGCCACCTACATGCCAAGTTTGTGTGAAGTGGGCCATGCCAGGCGCAGAGTGCTTGCTCCCAAGCACCAATACATTACCTGTAGCCTGGGACTGATATACTAAGAGGCCGGAGCCTCTTGGTATATATCCAGTGCGACCTTAGGGTGGGGATAGCATCAAGCGCTAGCGCTAGCTAGCGTGCTTTATAAATTACCCTGCTCTCTACTTTGAACATACACGCAGTCCCCGGGTTACATACAAGATAGGGTCTGTAGGTTTGTTCTTAAGTTGAATTTGTATGTAAGTCGGAACTGTATATTTTATCATTGTAACCTCAGCCGAACTTTTTTGGTCTCTGTGACAATTGGATTTTAAAAATGTTGTGTTGTCATAAGAATCAGGATTAACACTAAAGCTTCATTACAGACACCTGTGATAACTGTTACAGCTGATTATTGTAGCCTAGGACTAAAGTACAATAAATTACCAATATCCAGAGGTCCGTTTGTAACTAGGGGTCGTATGTAAGTCGAGTGTTCTTAAGTAGGGGACCGCCTGTATTCTTATTTCTTATAATTACATAGTAATTTATTTTTGTCAGGGTAAAAGATTTTTTTTTTTAATAAATCACTTTACTTCTTTTTTCTTGCATTTTATTCTTTATTCTTTGTGACTTTTCATGGAGCAGGTGCTCATGTGCAAGTTTTTTAGTGCCTAAGACAGTCTCTTTTCAAAGTTTTCCATTGTCTAGTTTTCTGCCGTGTTCCATTAGTTACTACCTGAATTCAGATGTAAAAAATTGCGACTTTTTAAATGTGTTTAAATTTTAGTGCAAATTCAAGGGTTTCTCAGAGCAGGTGAATAATTAGCTCAGAGCAGATTGCGACTTTTGGAGACTTTTGTTTTTAAAAGTCGCAAATTCACTTAACACCAAATGGCTCATGTGTCAATAAGCAACACCAGCCAAATACATCTGACCAGCAGAGAAGTTAGAGGAGGAGGACAAAGCCAGACTTAATGATACTTGTGGCCCATTGTCTTCTAACAGAAGACATAAAACTGTATGTTGTATTAATTGCACCAGAAGCCATTATAAAAGGTTTTAGATTATTCCTATAGCTCAAGATTTGCAAAGTCTATTTAAGTAACAAATCACAAAGTAAGGCCACATTAAGAATCTAGAAAACGGCATTTCTGAAAGGTATTCTTCCTGTGTGGTATCTGAATGTGTCCATAAGGCAATATGGCTTCAGAGAAAAATCACTGACAGGAAAATGCACATCGTACCTTGCCTGACCACCTGGATACAGCGTACTTTACCACAGGACAGCTCTGAGACATGTCGTAACTCTGGCCATTTCATATGTGAGATCAATTTGTTTCTTTGTGCAGTCACTCCAGCAATGGTGGTCGAATCCAACGATCTAATTTATAAGGAACAATATGACTTCATTTATGGAAATTAACTTCACACAGCTAGATTTTTTTTAATAATATCCAATTACAGAAATGTAGGCGAATTAACTTAATTGATTAGATTGTAAGCCCCATTGGGGACAGGGTCTGATTTGGCAAACTCTGTGTAGCACTGCGGAATTTGTGTGCACTATATACCATATATACTCCAGTATAAGCCGACCCGATATAAGACAAGGTACCTAAGTTTAACAAAAAAACTGTGAATACCTATTAAGTATAAGCCTAGGGTGGAAAATACATTGTTCACAGCCTCCGCACAGTATATAGCTAGCCAGCACATATCCCCCAGTATATAGCCTGTCACCCCCTGTCCCCCCACAATATAGCCTGCCAGCCCCTGCCCCACCAGTATATAGCCAGCCAGCCTAATATATAAATACCAAAAAAATAGACGAAAAAAGGGAAATCCATACCAATAATAATCTTATAAAATCGAGTAACTTTATTGATAACAAATTAATTCTTTCAAATATATTAAAAAGTTCCAGGAGAGACAATGCAATGTACTCACCTTTCCGACACCCACTTTAGGTTCACTTTTTGCTTCGGATGCTCCGGTGCCTCTCCGGGTCCTCTGCGGGTGCCGACCAACCCGAAGAGGACCCGGAGAGGCACCGGAGCATCCGAAGCAAGAAGAGGACCTGCGGGGGGCGTCAGAAAGGTGAGTACAGTGTTCATTTTTTTATAGACTCCAGTATAAGCCGACTTAGTATTTAGGATGAGCACAGCATTAATTTTTTTATAGACTCCAGTATAAGCCGAAATAGGATTCAGCACAAAAGTTGTGCTAAAAAACTTGGCTTATACTTGAGTGTATATGTTAAATAAAGGCATTACTATTATAATTATTATTAACTGTCAATGCCCTGATGAGAATACCTCTTTAAGTGTTAGAAATAGATGTCATTATGGGAGGTAATTTTCAATAGGTGTTTAAAATGTGAGAAAGATTAGGAGAAGTGTTCAGTCTTTTCGTTTTATAAGGAGCTTCATTATATCTGACGTTTATCGAATGTTCAAAATGTAATATGCTCCCTTTATAGGCTTACAACTCTGTTAGAATTACTTTCATAACATGCTCATAGGGGCTCCAAATCTCATGAAACTCTTCAAACAATCAAAAAAAGCTAAAAAAAAAGACCTGTCAACACTCTTGACATAGTAATCCTGCTAGAAAAATAATCATTAATTGACAATTGGGTAACTCAACGAGTAGTTACCTTATACAGTATGTTTGGAGCTTAAAAATGTCCATGGATACACTACAAACTAAGGAAACAAAGTGGTCAATTCATTTGTAGCGATCTGGTTGGACTAACAAAGGAACAATGCAAAATAAAGTTATACGTTCAAATGAGGGGCATACAATTATTTACTATCGACTGTATGCCATCTGGGTTTATGAGACGATGCAAAATTCAAGTAGAAAAGCCCATACTCAACTAGTGTGATTATGGGGCCATTATAAGCCTTGATAAAGTTTTCCCCTATATGCCACCTACATGCCAAGTGTGTGTGAAGTGGACAATGCCAGGCGCAGAGTGATTGCTCCCAAGCACCAATACATTACCTGTAGCCTGGGACTGATATACTAAGAGGCTGGAGCCTCTTGGTATATATCCAGTGCGACCTTAGGGTGGGGATAGCATCAAGCACTAGCGTACAATGCTCTAAATTACCCTGCTCTCTACTTTGAACATATTCTTATTTCTTATAATTACATAGTAATTTATTTTTTGTCAGGGTAAAAGATTTTTTTTAATAAATCACTTTACTTCTTTTTTCTTTCTTTTTTTTTATTCTTTGTGACTTTTCATGGAGCAGGTGCTCATGTGCAACTTTTTTAGTGCCTAAGACATTCTCTTTTCAAAGTTTTCCATTTTCTAATTTTCTACAGTGTTCCATTAGTTACTACCTGAATCCAGATGTAAAAAATTGTGACTTTTTAAATGTGTCTAAATTTTAGTGCAAATTCAAGGGTTTCTCAGAGCAGGTGAATAATTAGCTCAAAGCAGATTGCGACTTTTGGAGACTTTTGTTTTAAAAAGTCGCAAATTCACTTAACACCAAATGGCTCAACACCAAATGGCAGCTAAATACATTTGACCACCAGAGAAGTTAATAAAAAGAAAGGAGGACAAAGCCAGATTTAATGATACTTGTTGCCCATTGTCTTCTAACAGAAGACATAAAACTGTATGTTGTATTAATTGCACCAGAAGCCATTATAAAAGGTTTTAGATTATTCCTATAGCTCAAGATTTGCAAAGTCTATTTATGTAACAAATCACAAAGTAAGGCCACATTAAGAATCTAGAAAACGGCATTTCTGAAAGGTATTCTTCCTTTTATTGTCAATCCCCTGTGAAAAAAACTATCTGAATGGGGGTCATTTACTAAGAGCCCGATTCACGTTTTCCCAACGTGTTACCCGAATATTTCCGATTTGCGCCGATTTCTACGCAGTGTTTGCCGGATTTACTCCTACAAATCTCAGTGGATTTGATGCTAAATTACTCAATAAGAGAACTTAAGGTATCATGGCATCTGTGGGCAGAGGAAATTGTACTCAGCTTAGCGGCAGAGTCAGGAAAAAGTTAGTCTCTGCCCTATTCACATGGCAAATAAAACAGCACATTATGGGGATCGTTCTGTTTGTATTTAAATGTGAAATAAAATATTACATTTTGGTAAAATCATTATAACTTTGGAGTTACACTATGAGTACAAGCATTATCATCCATTATCCTCTTTCCATATGCAAAGAAACTCAAGAAATAGAACAATTATCAATGAAAGATACCATGTACAGGCAGTCCCCGGGTTACATACAAGATAGGGTCTGGAGGTTTGTTCTTAAGTTGAATTTGTATGTAAGTCGAAACTGTATATTTTATAATGGAAGTTCTAGACAATTTTTTTTCTTTTGCCCCAGTAACAATTGGAGTTTCAAAATTTTTGGTGTTATTGGACCAAGAATTATCAATAAAGCTTCATTACAGACACCTTACAGCTGATCATTGCAGTCTGGGACTATAGTAAAGCATCCAGAGAGCTTCACCAGAGATCACAGTGGGCAGAGGGGTCCGTCTGTAACTATGGGTTGTCTGTAAGTCGGGTGTCCTTAAGTAGGGGACCGCCTGTACTCTGCTTTGTATCCTTGGGCTGACTGAAAGTGACAACTCCATTTGTAGGTTTGCACATGTAACTTATTGAAGAAATGCAGTCTCTTCATAGAGTGCTTATGTTTATATAGGTTTTCTTTCTGACTAATGGACTAAAATAGAAGTTGTCAGGAGCTGAGCACTGAACACAATTCCTTTTAGTTTGCTGTTCCAATCTTAGCAGTTTAGTAATATTTGGGAAACATTAAAAACTTGGCATGAACATAGAGCACTTGTGGTGAAAAAGAAAGCTTACTTAGTTTCTGTTTCTTCCTTTCCCTTTATAACATAATTTAGATAGTTCTATGCAACTGTAATCTGATCCTTCAGTGATCTGACTGAGGTGACATAGTAGAGAATGTATAGGGTGTGGGATGTTCCATTTACCTGAAATTTGTCAGTGAGTCAACTGTTGGTCTGGGGTGTTCTGGACACAATTTCACCATTTTGGGATTGTTAAAAATAGCTGTAACATTATATTTTTTTTTCTTAGAATTTTCAGGCCTATAGTTTTAACCGTAACAAATATAATTAGTTGCACAATTGGCAACAATTTCTTTTCATATTAAAGGCAGTCCCCGGGTTAGGTACAAGATAGGTTCCATAGGTTTGTTCTTAAGTTGAATTTGTAAGTTGGAATTGTATATTTTATAATTGTAGTTCCAGACGAAATTTTTTTTGCCCCAGTGACAATTAGAGTTTCAAAATTTTTTTCTGTAATGGGACCAAAGATCATCAATAAAGCTTCATTACAGACACCTTACAGCTTATCATTGCAGTCTGAGACTAAAGTAAAGCATCCAGAGAGCTTCACCAGAGGTAACAGTGGCCAGAGGGGTCAGTTTTTAACTAGGGGTTTTTTATAAGTCCCCTTAAGTAGGGGACCGCCTGTATATTTTAAAGTATTTTTCAATATCATCCTACCCTTTACATGTCCAATAAGGCCAATAAGGGCTGATGCATTGACTGCTGCTCCTTTGCTATACACTCATTGCTCACTGTGTAAGGGATTGAAAGAATACGCTAAAACTGCATAAAAGGGGCTTCTCATGTGCCCAGTAGAGGTAGCTTCCATTGCATTTTTATGCACATAACATTCATTGGGCAATGTGTCAGTAAGTGAGCTAGTAAGCGAAAACAGTGAAAACGGCTTCCAGGTTCTTTTATTTTAGCTGTCATATAAAAAATGTACAATTTTAGTTAACTTTTGATTTACCTCCAGGCTTTGTTGTTTTTTCTGTGGTATTTATTTAACTTGTATTTGATTTATTATATTTCTATCCCAAGACAACCAGAAAAAAATGCACACAGAAAGTAGTCCGATGGCAAGAACTCATAAATATAATGTAGTTGTGTTTATATATGGAAAGGCTGAATTTATAGGCTAGATTCTATATTCCTTGTGATATATCTGGTTTTCTTTCCCATTTATCTTTATGTTGGGTTTGTCTGATGATTTTATCCTGTTTATAGCTGATTTTACTGAGCTTATAAAAACACTTCTCCAGTGTCTCTTTCTGGGCACTGCTTTACTGTAGATTTTCCTTCTGAGAAAAACTGCACTATGCACAGTTTTGGACCCCTTGTGGCAGCTGTACGCATTTTGTTTTTTACAGAGTTAAAATCAATGTCTAAATGGCTCTTAGCTCCATTTGGTTTTCAGCTTATCTATTAAGTAACATTTAAAGCATGTCCGGCAGAGCTCATTGCATTCATGTGTCTTACAAAGTGTTCTTTTCTAATCAATGTGTTTGATCATGCATTACAGGGGAAAGAATATACTCCTGCTAAGTGAATGTTGCTATAAGAAACTCCTATTGTATTAGCAAGTTCTATTGCAAGGTTCATTAATTCTACTGTTTATAAGTCAAAACCGTTTTCATTTTTTAACCCGTACATTTATTTGGCATTAGAAACCCCTTCAAAAAGCATTATTTACAACTTGCTGTAGAAAATACAATAGCATTAAGCTATGCACATTGGTAAATATAACCGGGAATTAAACATGGGAATTAAACCCCATTTAGGGGTTATGTTTTCAAAACCTTTTCAGAAAGCCACATTTAATTATCAGAATCAACAAATATAATAGTGGTGAAAATTAGGTTCCGAGGTTGAGGATGACCAGAAGCGGTGTTAGAGCAGCAAGATAATGTCAGTGGAGAAGCAAACTCTACTTTATCAAACAACCACTCTATCTTCAACACGTGGGGGTCATTTATCTTATCTATGTTTGTTTTTCTTTTTTCGCGTCTACAAATGTCTCAAAAATGTGGCACAAATGTCTCAAGTCACTTCTTTCCATTTTCTAAGTTTTCCTTAACCCCCTTAATGACCTGGCCCTTTTTTGTTTTTTTTTCATTTCCATTTTTCGCTCCTCACCTTCAAAAATCTATAACTTTTTAATTTTTAAACTTAAAGAGCTTTGTAACGGCTTGTTTTCTGCATAACACATTCCACTTCATAGTAATGGTATTGAACATTCCATGCCGTGTACTAGGAAGCAGGAAAAAAATTCCAAATGCAGTGAAAATGGTGGAAAAACGCATTTGCGCCATTTTCTTGTTGGCTTGGATTTTACAGCTTTCACTGTGCGCCCCAAAAGACATGTCTACTTTATTATTTGGGTCGGTGCGATCACGGGGATACCAAATTTGTATAGGTTTTATAATGTTTTCATAGATTTACAAAAATTAAAACCTCCTGTATTTTTTTTTTTTTAATTTTGCCATCTTCTGGCGCCAATACCTTTTTCATACTTCGGTGTATGGAGCTGTGGGTGGTGTAATTTTTTGCGACTTTTGATGACGTTTTTATTGCAATAATTTTTTGGACTGTGCTACCTTTTGATCACTCTTTATTAATTTTTGTTATATTTTTCAAAATGGCAAAAAAGTGCCATTTTTGGCTTTGGGCGCTATTTTCCGTTACGTGGTTAAACGCAGTGATTTTGATAGATCGGACGCGGCAATACCTAATGTGTTTATGATTTTTACTGTTTATTAATATTTATATCAGTTCTAGGGAAAGGGGGGGTGATTTGAATTTTTAGGGTTTTTTATTATATATTTATTTATATATAATATATATTATATTTTTAAACTTTTTTTATTTTTACTATTTTTCAGACTCCCTAGGGTACTTTAACCCTAGGTTGTCTTATCGATCCTAACATATACTGCTATACTATAGCATGGCAGTATGTGGGGATTTTCATCCTCACTCATTACAATGTGCTCATTATAATGATAGGGTTAACGTGAGTCAGCCTCGGGTGACTTACTTCGGAAGACCCGAAGCTGCATGGCGATGGATCGCCGCTCCCCGATGACTCGTGGGGAGCGACGATCCTCGGCAAGGGAGTGATTTGAAGTTTTATACCACCCAGCCACCCTGTCCCACACATTACACTTCCTTGGCTAATGAAATATCCAGCAGCCTCCCTTCAGTATTGAAATGTCCAGCACCCTCCCTTCAGTATTTAAATGTCTAGCAGCCTCCCCTCACTAATGAAATGCCAAGAAGCCTCCTTTCACTAATGAAATATCCAGCAGCCTCCATGACTAATGAAATGTCCAGAAGAAGCTTTCCTTCAGTAATGAAATGTCCAACAGCTTACCTTCAGTAATGAAATGTCCAACAGCCTCCCATCAAAAATGAAATGTCCAGAAGCCTCCCCTCATTAATGAAATGTCACGCAGACTCTTTTAAAGGGGTTTTCCTATTCTGCAAGTTAGGCTCTATCCTAATTTGCTGATAGTTGGGGGTCTCAGTGGTGGGACCTGCACAGGTCACGATAACAGGGGGATGTACCCCAGTCTGACCTCTCGTCGTTTCTCAAAATGACCAAAGCAGCCAGACATGCATGATTCGACTGCCCCTTTCATTTCTATGTAGTTGATGGAAATTGCTTAACTCACAACACAAAAGGAATGTAGAATTCAGAGACACATTGACACAAGAAAATGGTGGCAAACAGGATATTGATAATTAGCCAAAATGCCAGTTCTAGTAATAAAACTTGGTAAAACAGGGAATAGTCCTAGCAGTGTATTCACATTGCCCTATGATACATTATAAAGATAGTGTTATGCACAGAAAACAAATACAGGTAATATACCTTACCCATGTATAAGTTGTGCTACACACCCCACCACCAACCCCCCACGCACGTTTCAGTGGTCTTACCGTAATCTGGGCCGGAGTTATTTTAGTGTACATTGCATTAATATGTTATGTTTAGGGATCATAATTAGGCGTCTGACACAAGGGGGTGTAATGTAAAGTATGGGGACATATACTATGGAGGAGCAGTAATTGGCGGGTTCATTATTAAGAGTGGGGGCCACAATGGGGCAATGTACTGGATATAATCCAGAATGTGTCCTAATGTGGGTTATAGATAAAGGTAATTTGAGGGGAAAATGTGGACATTATGCTGTGTATTGGCAATTGCAGGCATTATAAAGTGTGGGGCCCGCATTAGGGGTTTTTTAAAGTGTAGGGCCCACATGTTATTCTAAGAAGCATTTATTATTTTTGTGTACTACTGTAGCATTTTCAGGAAGATTTTCAGTGTAGTTCTACAGTATTTGGGGGAGAGTGTTAGGACTAGCAGCTGGATAACTCTGTTATGAGACCAAGATGTAGGGACAACATAAGATGTCTGTGTGGTGAACTCCACAGGGAGGACACGTGGCTGAAGAGGAGACATGGTGATGCTGGGCCTAATGGAAAAGAGAAAAACAACTACAACCCAAGTACACATCACCTGCAGTCACTGGATGTTATAACTAGTGAATTTGCCTGTGCATTCGTTTGCTGTAAATGAAAGGTAGAGTTGATTTTAACATAAGCACATGTGAGGGGGTTATGTACAGTAGAGGACACTTCTGAAAATTCCACACATATACAATGGGGTCTGTGCCCCGAATCTTTTACAACCCTAGCAACACACCCGGTGCATGGTGTGTACTGACAAAAACAGTATAGGTTATAGGGTGTTGAGTATGGCATTTATTTTCTTCGTTATCAAGTTGAGATGTCAGTTTTCTCTGTTGCCGACTATTGCTCCGAACAAGCTCTCATTTGGTTCATTGAATGTTAGCTTTGCCGTTTCCTCATTCTCATTGGGGAAGGTGTTTCCAAGCAACCACAAGATTTCCTAAATCCATTTCTGTATGCAGTACCAGGTCTATTACTATTAATTGTTATGCACAGTGACTTACCCAAGGTCAGTATGATATAACACCACCCTTCAGTTTGAATGGTAAAAGCAAACTGTTGTTCTTGCAGTGTGTGCAAATCCTCCAATGTAATAGAGCCAATAATGTATGTACAGAATGTGTATGCGGGTATAAAATGTGGGATCTTAGTAGAACATTGGATCCCTATGCAAAAGTCAGAAATATAAATGTGTCCCTTGCTTAATAATATCAAAGTATTATACAGATGGTAAAATCTCCTGAAATCTGAAGCATGTCCCCTTCTTAGAACTCCCACTGTGCCGTTTAAGTGTTATTCTTTCTATAATTGTATGAATAAACTGACTTGTAGGTATTACCGATCCCCTTGTAAGGAGTGTGTCCTTACACTGACATCAGCACCGGCTGGACAGTGTCAGAGACAACAGAAAGTTCTTAGAAAATGTAATGTTCCAGAATTGTTATATTATGGATAATGTACATACATATTAATATTTTATTGCCAGCAATACAGTATACTGGCAATAAATTACCTGTTCTTATCGCATGCTCACCTGCATTGTTGGGCATTTCAGCTGCTTTGTTCGGCATTTTGCCTTTTAAGTGTTTGATGCTGGATGGTAAATCTGGCTTACTTGTAGGATGTCTAGTCATACTTTGCACCTCCTCTGACTTGGTCCTATCCTTGTTCTGAAATACTACATTATGAAGCCAAACCCTTCTAGATCACAATTCAGAGGGGCCGTGAGCTTCTCTTCCTTTTGGAGTACTTTGTTCAAAAATCTGTCCAATGTAACATGAGCAATTCTTTCTGGTGCTACTAGTCATAGTTACATTAATAAATCTACCCCTTGTGACTGCAAGTAAGGCCTTATGCACACGTTGTTTGGAACATGTGCTAGCCACATGCAAGTCTAAGAATGGTATTTCATTCGGGGAGAAGTGATAGGTGAAAAGAAGCCTTCTGGATACTAACTCTGGAAACTAGAAATCCCAGCGGCATGAATTATCGCAATGACCTCATGTATATTTACTGATTATGTAATCTATGTTATAATATACACTTTCTTTTTATTTTCATGTTCCATCGTTCCCTGTGTTGTAGGTGTGCCCATTGTTATCTGAGGTAATTTCCGATAGTATTTCTTACCGTATGCCTCACAATGCTATATCTATGGCTAAGAATCTATGTTAGGATTCGAAACACGTCAGATGTCTCCACTCTCTATTGCCATGGCTTGGTGAATGTTCTTAACTTTTTGAAAAATAAATTGTGCTTTTAACCTGCTGAGAACCTACACTGCTAGACTACCTTTTTTTCTTTATTGTAGCCTCATTTTATGGCTTAACAGACTAATATATATCTATTTCCTCATGTTTGTTATATACATACTTGCTGCGTGTCAAATAGAAAGCATGCTCACTAGTGTTCCATATGTATGGTATACAAATGGGATAGCTGATATGGGTACGTATTAAATATTGACTGTTAGAATACTTGTTCAAGTAGATACTGGTAGTTTCTTTGGTTGGATAACTCACATATACTGAGTAATTTTACTTAATCATATATGGTAAAGCTACTGGCTTCAGAAAGCCTTTATGTTTTCCCTATTTCATGCTAAATTTACATATCATAAATCTAGTAAAATCCAACACTAGTAAAATTGTATAGACTTCCATATAACCTATGGCGATTTTGCCAGTACATAATAATCTATTTATTTTCTACCTGACATCTATGTTGCAGAATGCTTTTTCAATATGATATTAGAGTTGCCTTATTTTTCATGTTTGTCTTGTTTGAATTATTCTTGCTGGACAAGAAATCTGAGCATGATGAGAGAAGCTGCGAGAAATCTGAGCATGATGAGAGAAGCTGCTTATTGCAGCCACATAGTGACAGCCAGTCTGGATCGTCTTTTCAAGTCTGCACAAGACTGCTTTTTTTTCCCCCTATTGATGCTTTTTGTGAGCTGAATTTAGCTTTTATCTAATTTTTCACAGTCAACACAGCAACAAGAAGCTTTGTATAATTGTAGGTTTCCTTTTTACTTGGAATCATTTGCTTAAAATTATATCTGTCTGCAGCAGTCTTGCACAAGTTGGTGTGAATATAACTACACAATATCGTACCTTTTATACAATAGAAGCTTTTATGAAGAATCTTATTCTCTTTATCAAGGTGGAGGGACTTTGGTTTTCAAAATTATATCCAAAATTATTGTGGTATATAAACTACATAGATTGCACGTAGTTCAACTGAGGCCTCATGCATGTTCTGTGTATACGTATGTATTCTGGCCCCATGGCAACGTACTGCACTGTATGGCGCCGTATCAGTGTAAAATACAGTGGGCTGGTAAATGATGAATGGCTGACCATCCGCTGGCTGACAGAATGTGCCTTCCACTGGTTCTGGATACTGCACGTATATTCAGCAGCATATGATATGAGGGAATCTGTCGGCAGCTTTATCCATACAAAGCTGCAGGTAGTGTACGGTAGCAATACTGGAGATCTGTGTAACCTTTGTGTGTGTTCTTTGTAATGGCAGGACTTAGAAAATACATTTATATTCCAATATTGCGGGTGGATTTGGTACATTGGTATATGAGATCGTACAGCACAGCTATTCCCCTACAGTACAGCTACAACCTGTTTTCCTTTAACCCCTTGAAATCACTGATATTCTTTCCACTGACTTCTACATTACTTCTACATTAATAATTCTTTTTACAGTATGTGTACCATTTATATATGTATGTGTTTATCCATACTTTATTATAGCAAAAGACACTAAAATTGCGGTGCACATAGCCACAGAATATTTTTTTGCCCCCTCTGCCATCCCTAATTTCACTTTCTAGCGTGCCCTAACACAGCCCTCACAATGTATATTGCTCCCTTCCGGTGCCCCCACTGTGTAATGCCCTTCCTATTTTGGCTGTTTACTGTAATGTGCTCCTAACATGGCATACCAACTTAGTATGCCCCCCTTTGCTCCACTTGCAATGCCCTTTTTTAACCCCCCACAGATTATGCCCACTTTTTTGTCAACTCCCTTTCAATGTCCTCCTTTATCTCTGTCCCTTTTTGCTCCCCCTTTTATAATGAACCTCCTAATGTGGTTTCCCCCACAGCATCTCTTCTCCCTTCTTTGTCACTGCTGTGTGCTGCAGAACTGAAGATACAGGTGGTTAGATACATAATTGGGAATGTGAGCTGAAGATAAAAATCCATCTTTTTTTACTTCCTATATCTCTGGTTTTGTAACTCACAGAACCACAAGCCTGATGTGACTTGAAAAATTAGATTCATCTTAATATGGTACCAACAACATCTAGGTACTGTAGAATTGATTTAGGAGTCTCTGAAGTGACACCCCCCTGCAACCTCTAAACTTCAATCATCTCAGAAAATCTGACTCTTCTCTGCTCACTGTCACTTGACTGTGGTGGGGATGTTTTTTTATAAGTAAATGGATGAGATATCACATAAAAGATGGAATTCTAGAAAGGACACTTTATACCCTACCTAGTAGTTTACTGGGTAAAAATCAGGTGACAAACCCTTTAAATGTTTTTCCTAATCTCCATAAAGAGCCGGTATTCATCCTGATTGATGGGGGACAATTGTCAGGACAACTATGATCCCAGACTTTTCTTGCACGTTTAGTGCTCCTGGTCTCAGACATTTCATTGCCTTAGAAATATATCATAAGGTTTCTATGTGTTACCACATCTCTATAGAAGTTTACATCGGCATGAGAACTATTTCATAAATAGATTTATTTTGCAGCATTCCTACTTGGTCAGCATCATCTAGCTCAGGGGTAGGGAACCTATGGCTCAGGAGCCAGATGTGACTCTTCTGATGGCTGCATCTGGCTCTCGAACAAATAATTGATTAATAGCGATTGGCAGTGTGTACATGTAAGACGCAGGCAGGGATGTTACCGCTGCCTGCGTCCTTTATGTGACCCAGTTCCTGCACATCATGAAGGCTCCTGCTCGGAACCAAAACGTGTTGTTTTAATTTTATATGAATGCAATCCGAAGCTTTGTTGCACGAAGCGTCAAAATAGACGAGATAACTACATGTGTACAAATATTTTGATACTGTGGGACATGTGTCATGGTTACCAATGTGCTGTGACTACCTATCTACTTGGGGACATGTGCTGGGGCTACCTGTCTACTTGGTTGCATGTGCTGGGGCTACCTATTTACTGGGGGGCCAAGTGCTGGGGCTACCTATTTACTGGGGGGGGGGGGGAGCGCAAATGCTGGGGCTACCTATTTATGGTGGGGGGGGGCACACGTGCCGGGGCTACCTTTGTTATGTGGGGGCAGTGCTTGGGGTACCTATTAATGGGGGGGCCAAGTATGGGACACCTATCTATAGCGGGAAGTGCTGGGCTACCTATTTATGGAGGGGCGGGGGGGTCAGTGCATGGACACAGTGCATATTGTAGGCTCTCACAGAATTACATTTTAAAATATGTTGTGTTCATGGCTCTCACATTCAAAAAGGTTCCTGACCACTGATCTAGCTGCTCAAAGTAGGAAAGAAACATTTTTTTAAATTTCTATACTGCATTCTAGATACAACCAGCGAATAAAAATGGCAAGACATTAAATAATTGCAATATTGGAAGCCTTTGTGTATTATCCAGCATAGTAGACATTGCTACGCTGTCTAATCTGCAGATATTACCGTATATAAGTGTAAGTCGAGTTTTTCAGCACAAAAAATGTGCTCATTTGAAAAGTCTCACTCGGCTTATACACGAGTCAACAAAAAAAAAAAAAACTTGCATACAAACCTTCCGGTGTCCCCAATTTTCGTTGCAGCTCTCGATTACTCGTTGAAGGTCTATTCGTCTTCTCTGCGTAACAGCGGCAGGAGCGTGGCCATGCAATCGCCGGCTGGGCGCACACTAGATGCAGGACACTGGGAGACATCATAGTATGCACCGGGCCGGCAGATCGCATGGACGGTCCTGCTGAGTGTTCACAGCGGAAAGAAGACAGAAGATGACCCACAGACGAGCTCTGGAGCTTTACGATCACTTCGGGGATGCCGGAAGGGTATATGTAAGTTAATTTTTTTAGTGGGTGGGCTATTATCTTAATAGGGGCTGGCTGGCTGTATACTAAAGGAGTCATGTGGCGTGGTGGCTGTGAACTTAAGGGGGGGCGTGGCTATATACCATAAGGGGGCTGTTCGGCTTTAATACTACCGAGGGCTGGCAGCCTGTTATACTACAGGAGACTTTCTGGCTATATATGGGAACAGGCATGATGACCATGGTCACTTCCAACACCTCAGTCTTATTACCTCAAGGTCAAAAACTAGGTTTCCAACCAGTTTTGGTGGTTTAAAAATTGGGGCCCAGTCTTATACTCGGGTCGGCGCTTATACTCAAGCAACTATACGGTATATTAATATGAGTACATTGTAGCCTGTGTGAATTGAACATAACCAGTTACACAAGAATGGCGTTTCGAAAAAAGGTGCAAGTTTCATCAGAATAGATAGAGGAGAGAACGGAGAGCTGCCAGGTTTTTAAATTAATCCACAACACCCTCCAATAAAAACCTACCTTTGTGAAGTTAATGATTAAAAATTACCAGTGTCCTTTATGCTTACATTCATATGACGATGTAGGCTGTATACATTTAGAGACCATATACACTCACCGGCCACTTTATTAGGTACACCTGTCCAACTGCCGTATAACACTTAATTTCTAAATCAGCACTAATACATGGCAAGCAAACGTCCCTTGCATTTAGGCATGTAACATGGTCAGGAACATCTCCTAGCGTTTCACAACGAGCATCAATAATGGGGAAGAAAGGTGATTTGAAGTGCACTTTGAAAAGGGTGGGGCTGGCCTTGTTGTGTCCAGAAGGGCTGGTCTGAGTATTTCAGAAACTGTGATCCTACTGGGATTTTTTACGCACAACCACGCTTAGGGTTTACAGAGAGATGGTCCGAAAAAAAAACATCCAGTGATGCTGTGCAGTTCTTTGGCTGCGGAAATGCCCTTGTTGATCCACGAGGTCAGATGAGAATGGGCAGACAGTTTGCAAGCTGATAGAAAGCATACAGTGACTCAAATCGCCACCCGTTACAACCAAGGATAGGCAGAAGAGCATCTCTGAACGCAAGTAGTCGAACTTTGAGACAGATGGGCTACCGACAGACCAGCAGAGACCACCGCCAGTTCCACCTTTCGCTAAGAACGGAAACTGAGGCTACCAATTGCACAAGCTACAGACACATTGGACAGTGAGATAGAGATAGAAAAAAGGTTGCCTGGTTATGAGTCTCGATTTCTGCTGCCAACATTCGATGGTAGAGGGTCAGAATTTGGCGTCACAACATAAACTGGATCCATCCCTGCCTTGTAATCAACGGTTCAGGCTGCTGGCGGTGGTGTCATGTGTGGGGAATATTTCCTTGGCACTCTTTGGGCCCTTGGTACCATTGAGCATCGTTGCAAGCCACAGTCCTACCTGAGTTGGTTGCTGACCAGGTCCATGCACTGTTATGAACCCATGTACCCACATCTGAGGCTACTTTCAGCGGATAATGTGCCATGTCATAAAGCTGGAATCATCTCAGACTGGTTTCTTGAACATGACAATGATTCACTGTACTCAAATGGCCTCCACAGTCACCAGATCTCAATCATAGAGCATCTTGGATGTGGTGGAACGGGAGATTCGCATCATGGATGTGCAACCGACAATCTGCGGCAACTCGGTGTGAGCCATCATGTCACTATGGACCAAAATCTCTGAGGAATGCTTCAGGCACCTGTGGAATCTATGCCAAGAGGAGAAGAATTCGAGGGCAGTTCTGAAGTCTGAAGGCAAAAGGGGGTCCAACCCGTTACTAGCATGGTGTACCTATTAAAGTGGCTGGTGAGTGTATATTCACTTAAATCTGGATTCCATGACAAAAAAGAACTCAAATGAATGTAGCTGGTGAGACAAATTCTTTGTTATAATCCTTATCAAACTGCTTTTTTCAGGCGCATCTTGCCGTTCCAAACCCCACAGTGTTTTATTTTCCAATTATTGATTTCCAAGCTGTTTGCTAGTTCTTAACTAATCTTCTGAGGCCCAAGTGGCATGAAATAGAATATCAACCCATCCGGCACATTGCACTTCTTCCTTAGCTACTTCCATTGTATCCATGGATTACATAGCTGAATTATTTGTTTGATTCCACCACTGTATTATAATTATAAGCTTTTTATATGACCTAAACCTGAAAATGCATTTAAAGAAGTAATAAGACAGACTTCAAATAACATTCACATAATTTTTTATGATTTTGTGTAGCCCTATAATTATCAGTCGCTTGTTCATTTAACCACATATGATGGTTTAACAGCTAGAACTTTTTGATTTGCTGTCCTACTAAACAGATGTTCGCATTAGTTTTATCTTTAGACAGGTTTTTTTTTAATTTGGAGAAAACGTTACAAAAAATAAAAAAACAAACAGTAATTTTATTTTTAACTACTTAAATAGGCAGATTGTGGACTGGGTCAAACACAGTCACGGTGCTATGGCTAAACCATAGTTCCCAGCCTAAAGAGGTTTTCCATATTGGAAAAGCATATTATGGCAAACAATTGTCATATTAGCTCTTACATTCACAAATAATTTGTGATATATATTATAAAAAGCAACATCAAACATCAAATGTGTTCTTCTCAAGAAAAATGGGCCAACAAAAGCCATTATCTTAACTTGGCAACCCATTTTTATTGATGTCAAAGAGGGCATGTTATATCAGGTTTAGTGATTTTTTTTTTGTAGGTATATGGGTTTGATTTCACATAAAAGAGGGGATTAAAGGGTCAAAGAGTAACTGTAAAGGTTTTTTTCCAGATTTTCTTAGATTACCTCAGTGCTGCAATAGCTGCGTCCTCTCCATTTGCTGATGAGCCCTATGAACCCGTACTTTGTTTACACTTTGTTTTTTGGTCAGTTCCGTGGGGAGGGAAGGAGCTGTTGCTCCCTGCTCACAGGGGAGGAGGTCATGTGACCTTGTATGTAGCAGAGATGGATGTGTCCAAGACAGAGAATGCAGATGTCTCCTGCACAGAATAGTGAGGTACAAGATCTCCCCTGTTCCCTATCAGTCCCTCCATCCCAGTCTGTGATTCTACAGATCTTCATCTATTTATCTCCTCTCCTCATGCTGCTCACTTCCCCCACCTTGTCATCAGCAGTATAAGTTCTGTGCAGATAAGCTATTAACCCTTAGTGCTCACACAGCACAGGCTATAGACTGCATGTAACTGGTTTACTTGGATTTCTTCCACTCATTACATGTTCCCTGCTCCTGCATGTGTTGGAAACTGCCAGGCTGTCACCATATGCATCCTGTATGTGCACTGTGCAGTGTTCAGCAGATTTACTTGTGGGAAACTAAATGGATTTACTGCTAAATTACTTTAAGAGAGAACACAAGGCATCATAGGATCTGTGGGCCTCGTAGGTATCATGGGCTAACTGGCTTTAGCCTGAGGGCATAGACAGTCTCCGCCCACTACACCTCTGGGGAGAAAGATTTTTGTCAAACACTTTCAGAACAGAAAATGGCATAACTTTGGAAAGAAAGATAGAAAGGGTGAGCAGCAGAAAGTAGGCATCATTCTTTTTTGTTTTTAAAGGGCAAATCACATATAATAATTTGGTAAAATCACTATAACTTTACAGTTACACTTTAACATCTGCTTGCCACTCTCTAGAGGACAAAACAACACAGTTCAAAGTGAGTGTCGAAGACCAAATTGGAAAAGGATGGAGTAAATTTATTTTCTATCACCTATTAGTAACAAATTTTATTGCAAGCAACACAAGATCATTTTTTACAGTGTGAATACAGTCAGTGTAACATGAAAATGCATTTTATTTTAAATCTACATTGCTTTGATGTGCACTGACAGTCTTTAAAAATTAAGGGAAGACATAAATATATAACAACTAAATTGGTTTTCTAATGGAAAAGAATAGTTGTTTCCTAGTCCCTACTGCACTCACTTTATTGTTTTATCTAAAAATAGATGATTGTTACACTTGTTGGAAAAATGCCTCCCAGTACAGATAAAAGTTCTCAACAAGGTTTTGTGTTAAAAATAAGTTTTTCCTGAGAAGCACCATAGTCATGACTAGTGTCATACTGGTGTGAGGAAATCATACTAATGGTCTACAGTCATCTTATACAAAACATGTGCCTGTCCTCTTTTAATTATGAGCTCCCATATAGCTAAAATCACTAATGAGCTAAGAATTTGGGCTCAAGTCCCAGAACCTGAGTTTACTTGTATGGGTGAACAATATATGATGAAATATACACAGCATTTACTACTGGATGCTAAGAGGGGTTACATAGAGAGAGAAAATCTGCATCAGAATTGAAATGCTATGGATTACACAGTTACATTTCTGTGCAGAAAATATCCACAAGCTATAGAAGACATTTATAGCAGCCTTACACCACATGTGTTTTCAGTTTCACACATAATCATATATACAGTACATATTGTTGTATTAATTTTCAACTTTT
This sequence comes from Engystomops pustulosus, assembly GCA_019512145.1. Classification (NCBI taxonomy): domain Eukaryota; kingdom Metazoa; phylum Chordata; class Amphibia; order Anura; family Leptodactylidae; genus Engystomops; species Engystomops pustulosus. The sequence goes on from CM033643.1 coordinate 126,988,366, forward strand.
CAACACACATTATACTTTAATACCACTTTGCTTGGGGTATGACTTTTTTATTTTTTTTCTTAATATCTATCATCAGAAAAGGAGGAAGATGGAAGGAACAAGGCATATCTTTTCTGTGGGAGCCTGACCCCTGGATAGCTAACTTACACATTGCATCCTCCTGAACTATTTACTGCTAGGAAAGGGTAGTTGACTTGGATAGTTGATATTGACTTGGATAGTTGGAGTGAGATCATCCTGTGGAGGGAGAAAGCTTCAGAGAATACCCTGCATACAGTGTAAAGCTACAACCTCTGCTATGTGCTCCAACTCCTTTTCTGGCCCCCAGCCGACCAGACCACAGGAGCAGATCGTTTTTACTAAGCTGCTGTGTTAGCCCCTCCTCCTCAAGGGTCCTGATTCTGAACAGTGGCCAGCGTCAGTACTAAGTAGCATCGTAGGTGGGATTGAGCTGCCACCCACATCTTCTACTGCAGTCAGCCAAGACATGGAGCGATCAGTTTATTTAAAACAGCACGCCCTTACTGCCTGCAGTATCAGCAACCCTCCTTGTGCAGCAGGGGGTACTGCAGCTGAGGTGATTTTCATAAATTGCTTCAAACACAACCTACAAGAATCCATAGCCCACTGATTTCTCGTAGAGGGTGCACTTATGGCTACTGCACACAAAAACATATATGCAGTAGCCTCTGGGGAGGCCCTTTTCAAATACAAGGTGCATAGATACAAGGGAAGCTTTTTTAGAAGTAATGTAAGTGTCCTGCTGTTGATATACACACTATTGGACACCTGTTGAAAACCAGATTCTCACATCTAAAATCACAGATGTTCTCAAATTTTGTGGAACACCATACCAGAAAGTCCAAGGCTGCAAAGCCACAAAAGAAGGCCCAGCTCTATATTAAAGTCATTTGGGCACATTTATTACCCGTTCCTGTCGTGATCCCGCGGTGCGTTGTCCGACGAGGGTCTGTGTCTGTCACGATTCACTAACCCCGTGCGTCCGAGTTCCTGCATCTGTCGCTTCTGCCCCGAGATCCGCCGGAGTTCACCTGCTTCTTCCTGGTGCATGTGAGTGCTTGATCTTGCGACACAAATCCTTTTTTAAATTGCGCGGTTTGTCCGAATCCGTCAGGTTGTCTGACGGGCCGCCCCCCCATTTCTGTCGCATGCAAGCCGGGGCCGATGCGCTACAATCCGATCGCATGCGCCAAAAACCCGGGGCAATTCGGCTCAAAGCGGTAATATTCGGGAAACCCGGCGAAAGTGCACGTTCGGACCCTTAGTAAATGAGCCCCATTGTTTTTTTGATAATCCAGGTGTGATTGTCAGTTGTGCACATGCTGTAGATTATATTGTGTTAGTCCATACCCTACCAGTAGAATGTCTGCTATGGAATCATACTAAGTAATATTTGGACTCGTAACTCCTCTCCATGTTGTCATTGTTTACTTGTGGATTAGCTGTAATATTCTAATTGCTGTGAAGCATTACACTTCTTTGCTGCTATTAGCTGCTTATTCCAAGCGAATAATTCCCTAAATGAGATTTGTAATTTAAATTAATTCAGATACCTAAAATAAATCTCAAACACAATTGACTGCTAAAATATAACAAAAAAAAACATTTGTTTTATTACAAAACATAGATTTAAATTAGTGATTCAGACCAAACATAAATAGAAATAAAACTCATTACTGTCTTTACACCAAGGTACAGAATTTAAATGCTACATAAAAAAGCCAGACTTCACACACTAATTTAGTCAAAAGATATTAATACAATTTTATAAAATCTCATAAAAATAGTAGAAAACAGATACAGTATCTGGATAAAACGAAAACACCATATTGGAGGGACAAACTGACACGGCGGGAATAGACACAAATGGTACAAGTGCAATAAATTCATATTTGCATACAAAATGATGATCCGATCATTCGAACATGTAGTAAAACAGTTGTGTCAGGGCTAACCACTATCCCATAACAGGTCAAAAGCAACTTAGTTCCAGGAATCATCAGATGCTTAAAGTACAATGATAATTAGTCTAAGCCTTGTATTGTAAATCAAATACACGACTAAAGTGCATAGTGCATCCTGCAGTATGGCAGTATATGGGAATTTTACACATCATGTATTCTAATGTGCAAATCGCACATTGTAATACACAGTGGAAAAAGAGACAGCCTCTGGTCTTTGTGTAACCCGAGTCTGTCGTAGTAACCGATCTCTGCCCACCAATGACTTCACAAGGGGCGGCGATCAAATCCAATATGGCAGCCATTACACGCCACAGGGATTTACCAGAACCGAGGGTGTTACTTGTGGGTGTATGCTGCAATATGCAGAATACGCCCACCTTGTGTGGAGAGGACTTAGTCCGTGAGCCCGTAATAGTACGTCACACGTCAGTAAGGGGTTAAGGATGAGATTGTTGCATTTACTCTATTGTACAGTGGTCAATGGCCTCCCTATAATATTTGTCATTGTCGTCTCTGAAACATCCAACAATCATAGAGTGTGAGAATTTCTGTAGATGACAGACATCGGTGTGAAGTCTAAAGTGAGACCTGTAAATGGTGAAAAGGAAAAGGGAACGTAATGTGCTCTGGTGCGCTTCCCATTTACTCACCACAATGTTGGACGAATTGTCTCTTCCTCAGGTAGGTCCAGTTTGTTATTGCGGGGGTCAATGTTAAATTATTTTATCTCCCATTAGTGTCAGTCCAATGGTGTTAAATACGCTTTAAAATTAAAGTAGGTTACCCTGACAGTGGTGTACTCTCTTATAGTTGTGAGTAGGTTGCACAAGGCAGGTACAGAACTCAGTTGTCAACCCCTATTTTCACATTGTAAGCAAATTATAGTGGGTCTAGTAACCCTTTTACCACCCCCTTCATGTAAAATTACTTTTTCAAAAGTCTTTATTATGTGGGAGGTAACGGCAATAGGTTGTAAGTCACTAAGCTGGGTTGGAGTCTTTATCTAATACCCTCACTCCCCCTTCTGTTTGGTTGTCAATTATTGAGTTGGTTAGGGAATGATAGTATGTTGCCTGTGCCGGTGCCCACTGTTGGCTACTATCATACCCTTCCAAGAAGCGGTTAAAGAATTGGTTTAGATCATACACCCTTTGTTCCCACTCCGCATTGTGCTTCAGTTTTTCGATCATACCAGTGGTTTTTCTCACACACACCCAGTTTGGCCTCCAGCTTTTTCCCATACCCTTTCTTACACTCATTTCATGTTACCCTTTCTTACACATTCATTCTGCTTCTTAGTTCAGTCTGGATCCTCTTGAGGACTACTCTGCCTGCCTTCTTGTAAAGTGTTTTAGATCCTTGGTTACCCATAGTTTAATGTTGGGATAGCACTTGACTTCCTCCTATTCCTTTGTTGTGATATGACCTATCTTATGACCGTATCTCAACCTTATAGGCCTCCTTGGTGCTAGGATGTTTGTTTTGTAGCTCATTAATACTATCAACAAGGATATCACAGACTTTGTTAGTGGCTGCAGATGGTGGCATGTAAATTACACTAGTTTGAGTATCCTGGGCAGATAATACGGGCAAAATCCAACCAGTAACAACTTAATGTTAGTACAGCAGTGTTTCTTTTTACAATGCTGTGGGAGGGGTTGGACTATATGTTGTCTATGTATAACATCATACCAACCCCCTTCCCTTCTTTTTCTGCACCCTGTCTCTGTCTGTCTGATTACTTGGTATCCTGGGATGTTAATTTTGTAATCATTAATTTCTTTATGCAGCCATGTCTCAGTGAATGTCATCATGTAACTATTCTTGTATTATTTGTCATATTTGCATAGTTTGTTAGTTTGTCTATCTTATTCTGTATGGCTCTGATGTTCCCCATGACAAATGATGGGACTGGTGGTGGGTATAAATACAGAATACGGTAGGTGGGGCAACCACAGTAGTACTTCTGATTGGGAGGCCTGGTGGTAGAGATAATAACTGAAGAGACGATGAGCTACAGGTTATTACAGGCCACCGATGTGTACCACCAGTAGATGGATGGAGCACTCACGGTCTTGAACTCCTAAGTAGAGGTGGGGACTGACCCCAGTGGTTCTACAGTGCCAGTGGATAGGCTTGCTATAGAACTGCTGCAGTCTTGTTTATACAGAATGAGCTCTGGTGCAGTGCTGAAATAGTGCTTGGTGGAGTCTGACCCACTTGTATGGTAGCATGCATGCATGAGTGTATGAGGTAGCGTAAGAGCGGAGTGTCAGGGCTCCTATGCTCCTTTGCAGGTCAGTGTTTGTGTGAGCGTATTGTTTCGCTCCGATGACTGTGCTCCACTCCCATGCTGTCATTAGGCTGAGGTGCTGTAGAGTGGGGTATTGGGGTTATGTATGCTACAGGGTTAATAGTACAGCATATCTAAACTAAACATAAAGACTAAATTAACACTATAATTTAAACTAAAGACAAACTGGAGCAGATTTACAGGCATCCAGAAGGATATAGTCAGTATGTAACATACCAACATGTCTAAAATTTTAAAAATAACTGGAAAGTTTTGATTGGTAGTGTATATATGAATATATAGAGAGATGTGCTTTATATGTATATATGAGGGAGAAAGAAAGCAACCTTTTGACATATTTCATCTCTATAGATGAACTGCATAAGTAAAGTACCAATGTCAAGGAGTGCAGTGCATTAGGAAAAATAGAGTACATTAGGGAATTAGCGCTTTCTACAGTTGCATGATTTTAAGCCTAGTTTTATATTGCAAAGGAAACCCTTGAAGTGACACATAGCTAAAAGGTCTGTTTTTATACTGGCCCATTGTGTTTCCAGTTTTCCTCCATATAGTTTAGATATGCACCATTTATTATATACTGCAGTCTTCTTCACCATGAATTGACTGGCAGTAGATTGAATTTAATTGTGCGGCTTATATAAGGAGGAATATCCATTTGTACTAAGTACTGTATAACTTTTATCAAAATTATCTACCAGCACTTTTATAAATTGTGCAATTAACCTAAAGAATATATAACCCATGTGAAGATAACTTCCCATAAATGTAGTCATTGTTTCCCTTTGGAATGAGATGTCCTTGGATCATACCCCCACACTCTGGAAGCAGTGGCTATGCATTTACTATTGAGGCGTCCGACCACCTGGTTTCAGCATTATTACCACGGGATGGCTGAGGGACAGTCGGTGACTCCGAGACATTTCATATGCAAATATGATTCCTTGCTCAATAACTGCAGCAGTGATGGTTGTATCCTAGGACTTCTTTTCTCCATCTTTAAAGGACCATATGACTACATTTATGGTAAATTATCTACATTCTTTATCTACAATTTTAATAATGTTCATTTGAACAAATGTATGTGTATATTCCAGAGGAATTAAATGTTAATGTCCAGTTGGTAATACACCTTTAAGGTCCAGTCCCTATCGGAGTAACTTTATTCTCCAGGACCTTACTGCAAATTCTTTTATAGCACAGGTAGGAAACTCTTTTATGCAGCTTTTAGCAGACTTCTTTATGAACCCTCAGTTCATTGCTTGACTACCCAGGTATGTTCCACTGAATTTTATGGAGCCCTTTTAGTAACCCTAACCTGACTAACTTATACTATTTACTATATATTGCACGCCATGAGCTGAAATAGAAGCCAGAAGAGTGGGTTGCAGAGGCAGATGGAACCTTGGATTACAAGCATAATTCATTCCATAAAGATGCTTGCAATTTAAATTGCTCAGATATCAAATCCAGTTTTCCCAATCATTGAAACGATGCAGATCATTCATTCCACACCCACAAAATATTTAGTCATGTATAGTACATCTAGCCCCTTTATTTCTTCTACTTTTTCAATATTGTGAGAGAGGGAGGTACAAGTATAGTAGGTGGAGGTCTCAAATAGTGTCCACAGTTTACGTACAGGATAGGTTCCATGGATTTGTTCTTAAGTTGAGTTTGTATGCAAGTTGGAACTGTTTATTTTATAATTGTAGTTCCAGGCAAAAACATTTTTTGCCCAAGTGACAATTGGAGTTTCAACATTTTTTTGCTGTAATGGGACCAATGATTATCAATAAAGCTTCATTACAGACACTTTATAGCTTAGCTTTGCAGTTTGGGACTATAGTAAAGCATCCAGAGAGCTTCACCAAAGGGCACAGTGGGCAGAGGGGCCTGTCTTTAACTAGGGGTTGTCTGTAAGTCAGGTGTCCTTAGTACAATTTACAAGTTACAATTTTTGTACAATGCAAGCTTGATTTGCAAAACACTTGCAGACCAAGTTACTCGTAATGTAAGTTTCCACTGTGATGGATTCAACAAGCACCAGATTAATGTAATCTACAGTCTTGTATAGCTGCAAAATGTATTTAAAAATATTGCCTCTGCAACACCATTTACATCAATTAAGGACTGCAAACATAATGGAAATCAATTAAATGAGTTGGGCTTTCAAGTGCTCAGTTTGCTTAGCATTCACACTTAGCACAGGTTGACATGATGGATTAATGTTAGTTGTACAGAATACAACTATTGTTGTTTTGTACCTGTAAAGGAAAATGAGATGTGCAAAGAGTATTTAATGTTTCTGCAGGCTCAGTAACAAGAAACATACAACTATAAGCTTTTGTTAAATCTTTTTTCCTGTTGAGCTGTTTAGTTTCTCATTGTCATTTCTAGGTTACTTAAAGGAAATCTACCATTAAGATCAAGCATGGATAAACCAGGGACACTTAACCATTAATCCAGGCACTGCGACTGTGGGAAATCATCCTTCTCTAATGAACTTATTATGCTAACGAACCCCAAAGTCTACTGTGGCGGTTCCCTAAGCCCCTCTGTGCTGCAGATTCACAGGCTGTTAGACTGTCTCACCAGGCCCCTGCTCGGCACTATCCCTATCTGATGTAATCACACTGCAGCAGAGGAAGTTTAAAGGAAACCTACCACTGCTTGCATGCGGCTGTGCGAGAGTTAGTATATGCATATGTGCGATAGGTGCCGAGAGCTTGGTGATTTTATCATGCGAGCAGTGGTAGGTCTCCTTTAAGCACACAGTGGGAGAGAGGAGTAATCCATGCACACTATAACAACCTGTAAATCTACAGAATGGAGGGGCTCTAGGAATTGCCCTAGTAGAATTTCAGACTCATTACCATAATCATAGTCAAAAGTTGACTTTAGAAGAAAGAAGGCCATGGATAACAAATATAAGAAGATTGACACCATCATAGTGTCTGGAGCTATGAGCTTTATCCTATGCTTTTTTGGTGTTAGACTTCCTTTAATAATTTCACATAATCTCATGCTAAATAGTTGTCTGGAACACAGAACCATTGGATTAATAGATAGAAGCCCAAGAAAAAAGTGGCTGCATGAAGTGTCACTTAATCTAGAGAACCATCATGTCTTCCTGACATCCCAATGATTTTAACTGTGTAAAACAACAGTATCTTGCAGTGGAGTTCACCAGCTTTTTATCAAATGGACCTTTCTTTAAAAAGGAAATGGCCAAAGTTGATAACCTCATTTAGAGCAATGGCATCAAAGTTTGTTAACCTTTTCACAAGGTTTGAAAAAAATTGGTAGTCCAGTGTGTGCACATGAGGAATAGCATTGTGACTTGTAATCTCCAGTGTCCATAAGTTACCGTTTTGCAGTCTTTAGGTGGGGATTTATCATTCACTCATTCCGCGACTCCTGATATGTGAGGACACTCCAGTCTTCTGATGTATCTGGTGGCAGCCGCACTGGCATACAATTACGCCTGCAAAGTATTACCTCCGTGCGCAGCGCTCTCTTGCTATTCAGCCATGCACAGTAACTCGGCTCTATGGCAATAAGAGGAAGGAGTCACTGCGCACAGAGGTAAGACTTTGGAAGCCTCTGAAGTTAATTTGCATAAAGAATAGATACAGTTGTTAGTTAAATGTGGTTAAAAGTTTAGTTAAAGGAAGTGTAGGGCTTATAAGAAAGTTATCTACCATCAAGAATACCTCAGTTAGTGTATTCCAGATGGTAGATTTTCTTTTAGATCTTCTGTCTTTCTAACGTTAAAGGAACCGTTTCACAACATTATCACTAATAAACATAATAACCTCATTCCTCCTTCTCTTCAGCACAGCAGAGGATAACGTTAGACATAGGGAGGTGTGAAGGAAAACACAATGTTCCGGACCCCTGAAGGGTACGCAAGGTCACTCAGTTATCCTTTTATAGACACTCCCAGAACGCACGGGTTCTGAGAGGTGCATGAAGTTAAAGTTGTCCACACAACTTCCGGATATGGCACAACAATAAATCACAACCCTGAATGGCTATAAGATCCCTCTCACTAGCCGCAGTGAGACAGAATCTTATTAGCCCTAGGAAGCTGTCACCAGTTCTCCTTTAATATAAGCCCGGTCCGTAACGGGATTATATAGGGTAAGGAACCAACCCGGTAACATGTATATGCGAGACTCAGATGTGGGGATTCGTGGATCGAGATAAAAGAGCAACACAGTTTTAATTTAATATTTAATTGCCTTAAGGGCACACTAGACAAAGCAATATATACAGTTGGGATATATACGGTTACACAGTGTACAAAATACAGGGTAGCACTACAAGTAACAGCCATTCAGTAAGTTAGTTACCTTTGTGTGTGTGGCTATTGGAACCTGATAGACCACACCTTAAGATCCTTAACGTAAACAGTCTAGCTCAATTAGGCCAATTAAGCTGAGGCTGGGGGAATGTGGTGCATTTGCGTACTAGAAGGCCTCCCCTCCCCCTGTCAAATTTATTACAGGAGGAAGGAAGAGGGAGATGCCAAAGACATGGGCTAAGTCACACAATATTTGCATTATCTAATGCCCTCCTTCTGGCAGGGTGTCCGATAAGCTTACAAAGTTGGTTTTCCGGGGGTAGGAAGTATGCATTTTTAGCTAAAAACAGTGTGGGCAATAGTTAGCATAGTGCTATGGGAACCTGTCATTAGGTTTATCAGTGAGAATCTGTTGACAACATAAACAAAGGCGTTTTAACAATAATTCATTGAAATACTTATTTTTATACATATCATATTATATAAAAAATGTGAGTGGAAAATATATTACTTGGGAACTTAAGAAAGCAGAGTCAAGTTTCAGTGTCATCATCTTGTGGTTTAGATGGGGTTAATTGAACAAATACCTCATAGTATATCCACTGCAATGAGTGCCAGGGGAGGAGGGTGTATCATGACTGGTGCATAATGCGCCAAGGCATGATAAATCCACACTGTAGACTATTGTTAATGAGCATGGGTGGAAAAAGGGATGCCACAAAGAGGTAACAAATAACGTGGTTGTGTGTCTGAAGCTTTATTGATTTGATATTACCACCGCTTATGGTATGTTCAGGCAGAGTTTTTTTGTTGTTGATTTTAGTATTTTCTCCATGCTGAAAGTAGTTCTTTGTAGTAGTACATCAATGATATATGGTTAGTTTTTTCAGCATAAAAGAAAAGCCTGGAATAAAGCACAGATTCTTTGTGAATTTGAGTTTAAGATAAATGTAAATATAATAATAGTGCCAATTGAGCTACCAGTAACATTATCATGGTGGTGGATTATTAGCAGTGATGGTTATGAGTTGGTGCACATCATGTCCTACACTATAACACATTCTCAATAATAGTATAAACACTGATGTTTAGCCGGTGTCTGCTGCCGATTGAGCTCATAACCAACATTTAGCTTACTGTTCCCAAAAAGGTCTTTATAGGGAAGCAACCAGAAGTATTGTACTTTCTAGATTAATAATTGATGTGGTGAGCAGATTAGGTATTAGGTACACAGTATATACAGTTCAACACAGGAAGAACAAATAGCCAAAGCGATTCTCTAGCTATTCCCATTTACCTGGATGTTGCTAATTCATCTGTGTAAAAAAAGACAAATAAAGGAAAGTCAAGGAAGAAGTTATATCCAAGATCTGTGACTAGAGGAAAACAAGCACTGGATAGAAGATGAAGGTAACCAGCAGTTAATCATTTTGTACATTTATAGAGGGTCCACAAATATAGGAATTTTTATAAAACGTACAGGACTTTTAATAGGAAACTTGTGATTGCTTGTACCACATTAGATGTCTGTGGTTCACCGATTCTTACATAGGCCCCACAATAATTTCTAAATAGGGACCCAACTTTCTAAAACCAACACTGTATTGTAGATGTGCAGCTGTATCATATAGGTCACTTTTTACACTAAGGGTATCGGCTCTTGTTCAGTGTTTGATAAGTATTTTGCATAGGGGTTTGAGAGCCAACACCAGAAGTGGAACCTACACAGAGAAAGGTATGATGGAGTGATCTGTACCTGTTAAATTTTTTGGAGCAATTTTAGATTTGACTTACAAATACTGACAGAAAATCCTGATCAGATATCAGTGTACCCTAAGGGTGCATTTAGACAGTGTAGTTGCTATATAGGAAATAATATATTCCTGTCTCAGACCACTGTACCGCCCTCTGACAGCTCTCCACTTGTCATATATCTGGCTGATGAGACACCTTACATTCATTATCAGGGCCGGAGTATGGTTGGTTAGGTGGGCCTGGGTGCAAAATATGGTTGGGGCCCCCATTGAATGTAGTCCAGACAGGGAACAGAAATCGCCATATACCACTCCCCAGCAATAACTATATACAGCCTCCCCAGTAATCACTATATACAGCACCCAGTATTTACTATATACAGCGCCCAGTATTCACTATATACAGCCCCCAGACATCACTATATACAACTTCCCACAGAAATCACTGTATACAGCACCCCAGCAATCACTGTATACAGCTCCCCCAGCAATCATTGTATACACCTCCCACAGTAGTCACTATATACAGCCCACAATAATCTCTATATACAGCCCCCAAGTAACAAATATATATGGCTCCCCAGCAAGAACTATATACAGCCCCCAACATTACCTACATACAGTCCCCCAGCATTAACTGTATACAGACCCTTATAATAACTATTTAACTATATACAAACTCCCTATAATATCTATATACAGCCCCCGTATAATATCTATATACAGCCCCCCTATAATAACTATACACAACCCCCCTATAATAACTATATACAGACCCCCTATAATAAATATATACACCCCGTATGATAGCTATATACAGTCCCCTTATAATAACTATAAACACCCCGTATGATAGCTATATACAGTCCCCTTATAATAACTATAAACTATAAACTATATATCCTACTTATAAGTCACCTATATAACTAACACCCTTTTAATAATAGCTAATACAGCCCTCTTAATACTATCTACATCCCCTATATATCATACACCAGTCCCCACTACAATAAAATATAATACAGCCCCCTATAATAAGTATATGCAACCCCCTTATTAATTAACTATATACAAGTCATCTATAATAACTATATACATCCCTCCCTCGATAATAAACTATAACAGCCCCCCTATAATAACTATATACACCCTCTATAATAGCTATTCAGCCTCCTCTAATACTATATACAGTCCCCCTTAAATTCTATACAACGTCCCCCTATACATAATAATATCACGCCCCCCCTATAATAAACTATATGCACCTCCTATAATATACTAATACAGTCCCCCTCTATAATAACTATTACAGTCCCACTAAATAATATACACCCTAGGTAATAACAATATACAGCCCCCTATAATATAAACTACATAATCCCCCTATAACAACTATGTACAGCCTCCCTATAATACAATAACTATATGCGGACTCTATTTTGCTATATACACCCCCATTATAAGTATATACAATCCCCCATTATATAACTATACACAGTCGTAGATAAAATAATAAAATTGTACTCACGTTTCCCTGATACGCGCCTTCGATCTCCCTTACGGCGTCGGATAAACATATGGCGGCGCAATGCCACAACGGCATCACTGTCCCGGTGCTGTGACGGTCACAACGCTGCAATGTCACACTCTGAGCCACCAACGGCAAGGCGCCGACATTTTTGTTACATGCGCGACCGTCTATGACAGCAAGGGAACGTATTGTTCCCTTGCCTGTCATAAACAACAGGCAGGGACATCGGCGAGATTCGGGCCTGGGGATCCCGGAGCCAATACACTGTTGCCGATATGTCAACTCACTAATTACACAACTTTAGGGTTAACATCCCTTCTGAGTTATGGACATTGTTAGAACAAAAAGGCTCTTATAAAATGAATTTTTATATAGAAAAGGAGAGTGCTTACAAACAAAAAGTTGGTATGAACAAAAGTTAACAAATACACGACAATAATCATAACAAGTGCAACATTAAATTAATTTGAACTAGTACATTATGCAACGCTTAAGGGAACAAAAAATAGGCAATAAATCAGTCCGCTAGGATCTATAGAAACTTCATAGTACAAACACAAATTCCCCCAGCTCCCTACCTGTGATGACAAGGAAGGCTTGGAATATGGTAATTTTCCTTTTATGAGTTGTATTTTACAATACCTGTATGCTTCAGACCTTTTATATGCTTTATATTGCCACACACATTCATACTGATCATGATAATAATACGGTATCATATTTGGAGTTGGGAATTGCTCTCTGTTGCGGGAGTCAGGGCAAAGCCTTTAAGACAGTATCAGCAGGACCTAGAGGAGTTAGTAGGGAAGCATATGAGGCCAAAAATATGAATTAGGCCACATATTCTTGATGTGTAATGCATTGGGGGTGTATATCTCTAGGCCATCACCTCTGGTGGCCTTGTTAGGGGATGTGAAATAATCTCTCATCAACGCGCCCATTATTTCTATGATGGGAAGCTTGTTCTTGGAGTATCCTGATTCAGATAGAAGGGGAATTTTAGAGGGAGCGGGGCCTACCTTTCCTCAAATAATATATATAATATATGCTATAATATATATAATCCCTATAATTTCGCACACATCCTTTTAAAACGTTTTTTGATAGTTTTTATTTTACCGGTTGTTTTAGAGAATATAAATATGATGTACAGTGTTGGTACAGAAGATATATGCCCACGCTACTGAGTTGTTATAGAACCAAGATAACCGTTTCATTAAAATGGTGTCAACGTAGTTTGTAAGGTTGAATAAAAACATCATTATGCAGCCAGGGAAGTGCAAGGCGAATTGATATAAGAGGTAGTCAAAGGTGGAGAGGGTTGTTGTAATGGGTCTTGGGTATGACACCTATGACTTTGGTCCATGATCATTGTAAGTAAGGAAAGTGTTAGGATGGAAGGCAATCCCAACACTCAAAAGGGAAATTGTCTTATGTCATTTCTGGCATTGTTTTTCCATACCTCTTTTGTGTGCTTATACCTGCAACACTGATAATATTAATAATGTCTTATAATTCCTTTATCATTACTCCTCTACCTTCAGTTTTTTATTTTAATTGGAGTCACTTGTAGTCCATAAATCCCCATCTGATCCTGCACATGCTTCAATCAAGCTTTTTTCACCTAATAAATATGTAAATGAGAATTCCACTTGTTTTAAAGAACACAACTGGCTCTAGCATGTGTAGCTCTAATGGGGATGGCAGTGGCTATAAAGAAGCAGCTTTAGAATTATTACAGCTTGCCGGCAGGATGTACTAGCAGAATATTTATATAAGATATAAGATACTCAAGGGTATCACGGGTGATTACAAATATGACACACTACTAATGGATATCATTCTAATCGACTAAAATAAACATGTATATGGCATACTGAACTTGGAAAATATACACAAAAAAAATGCTTCAATAATAAGACAATATATAGTCAAAATGAAGTCTAAACACCAAGGCCAATTTTTTTAAAAAAAAAAAAAATACATTGTCATTATATCGATATTGCTGTGGTGGTAATACTGTCAGCATAATACAGTTGCATTGTAGCGATTTTATTTAGAAACGCCTATATACATTTATTAGAAACCCATACACACACATGGTATAGAACACTTGCAGCAAGAATGGCTTTCCACGAGAATACATGATCTGTGCTATAAGATTATTGTGAACTGTGTCTGTGAGCACCTGTGACATTGGATCTTAAAGGTCCCTGCAATCTCTGAATTGAAAAGGGTCTTTTTATAGCCCTGAATGAGCCCTACACAAACATCTAATAAGACCCAAACGTGGTCTTGTTCATCCTTTATGAAGGCATTATCTGTACATGCTGTTCATCTTACCCTTCCGCTAACCATTGATCTGACTATTGGGACGCCATGCCTACAACCTGTCCCACCAAGGACGACACCCGAAAATCCACCTGCATGCGCAGCTACACTTATGCCTAATTATTCGAAAAAAACCTCTTCGGTGGCATCTCGATTCCTTCAGGAACCAAAAAAATGTTTTGATCAACATTATTGCTGTAATGAGAGCTTTTTTCTCCTTTCTTCCTTCCTTCCTACCGCTCATATTCATTATCTTTGAATTACAGAGAATAATGATTATGGATTTAACAAGATTGGATTACAGTTTGATAATAGTTTCTTCTCGTTTTGTTCTTTTGACAGACATCGGAATGAGATTTGTTATACAAACATAGTTTAACATTTTGAGAACCACTCATGGATTTCATTTTTGCGTGCACACAATTATTTCGCAAGCCAGAAATACTCTGCTGATTTATTTAACCTTGTTGTTGGCTTTCTATATCTTTCCTTATGTTTAAAGTTGGAACCCAGCTCTCTACCGCTTATATATAGCCAAGACTCCACTTTATAGCCAAAATGCTTGACTTTTTAAGTGGATTTATCTAAGATGCATTTGTTGCACACACAGTTTGATCAAAGTACAATAACATGCTTACCTTACTCTGTCCTCATCCTTTAAAAATGTCATCCCCCACCACTTGATGGCCAGAGAGTTTGTCTTGTATCCATTTCTCTCATATTTTTATTACTGTTACGGTAATTACATGAGTAAATGAAGCAAGTGGTCTTCGGAAAATCGAACAGAAATTCCTTTATAGATCTCTGTTTTATATAAATTTATTTTAAAGGTTTAGACAAAAATTGTATTAAAAATCACACAGGCGAGCACGCTGAGATAAGGTTGGAACGATGGGCCCGTCGCTGGTATTACGGTGTGCCTTTCCACCCGCTATTTATAGCAACAAGAAGCATACTGGATATACCTCGCTGGCTAAACAATGTACTATATGTATGTTATGTATATATATTAGGAAATACTGGAATCCCTACCCTGAGTTTGATTGTAAAGGGACCAGTTATGTGTTTGGTAAAATCACTGACCTGTGACAAACCAATTCTAGGTCCGGTAGGTGTATGCTTCAGTGTAGTCCTTAAGTCCAGGTTCGTGTTCCTTTAGACGCTATTTCCCCGTTGTAGTCCACGCAATTGCTGAGCAATGTGAAGCCCCGGGGCGGCCTCGCTAAGTCAAACTACAAAAACGGATGTACCTGGTGACGTCACCCATGGTATCCGGATAGTCCAAAGGACGATGGAGTTTCCATCCACACCGACGCATTGTCGAAGGCAGCGGCTTTCTTCATCAGGGTAAGGCTCCTGGCTCTAATGATGTTATGCCAATCTATATGTGGGAAGTTGGGAGGAGGAGACAATTCACCCACTGGTCGGACTCCGTGCGGACTTGGTCCTATGGCGTAGATTTATATATGTACATATCATCTCATATTGGGCTGGGGTGCTAAGCTAATCCTGCAAAACTTTTCCTCGGGAAATAAATTAATTAGTTTTTATTTGGATTCACACCTCCACTTACAGTCAGGAAGAGGTCCATTTTTTGGACCTAACCATCTATATTCAAGATGGACAATTGAAGACGAAAACATACAACAAACCGACGGACAGCAATAGTTTTATACTGAAGGATAGTTGCCATCTACCTATGTGGTTGAATAATATTCCAAACAATTCCTAAGATCGATGTACAACTGAATGAATCGAACCGTATAATTTGGAAAGGCAATTTATTGAGAAGGGTTACGAATGTGACCCCATACGTAAAATAAAAATGTGTAAATTACCTGGTTACCACCGCGTCATCCCTGGATCATTGTTAATATAAGGAGCAAAATAAACACACCAATATAAAAACAATCTTATACTTCTCAGAATGATATCACTAAAGATTCCAATAATTACACAAGTTCATTAAGATCATTACATCTTTAAACGCATTATATTCTGGAGCATTGGAACGACTGTCACATGATAAGTGATAGGTGAACAATCGCCCCAAAAACCTGAATTTTGGTGCTCAGGGAATCACAAATTTGGAATTTGATCACCTCCATCCAAACAGAAGAATAACAAACAAGGGAGAATTTAAAATAAGAATTTAACACACTAATTTTCTCAAACACCAGGTTTTTATCCTTTTCCCTGCAAACATTGAAGATGCTCAGAGTATTATGCACGGTCTCAATACACATGTTTGGCGACAATAATTCCCCGCAAAACATCAATGCAATACTAAAGGGGGTAATTTAAAACTGTTACATTCCCCTGTGGGAAAGGGACATAGGTCCACAAAAGAAACTCATGACAAGAAAGGAGGAACACTTTGAGAAACATAACTAAAATGATTGAGGGCCACCCCCCTATCATCGACACTACAAGAGAACACGATGGTCAAATCAATGGTAGTGTCATATTTTGGGAAGAGCAGGTGAACCGAGATTGGCAGGGGCGTGATTACATAAACAATTCCAAAGCAAAACCGCTGGATTGTTGAGCTTGTTCCACTCGCTGATACCTATGGTTTTAATAGCGAAATCGACTGTTTGCCTTTTGATAGAGCAATCCTTACCTAACTATTTATTTTTGTAACTTTATCTCATCTTGCTTTTAAATACTATTATTTTCATCAAATCGTTAAAGATCATTTTAAAATAGTGCACACAGTTTGCGACCCTTGCAACATTCAGATTTTTGTATATATATATGTAACTCACGGCGCCAGTTTGAGGCAATGAACCATACATTCTATTAATTTATTTAAAATATATAAGATTTTCTTAATAGGTGTTTATTATTATTACTATCATCATTATTTTTTATAATAACAGAATAACGCCACCCTGTTCCACTAGATAGAACAATAAGGCCCCAAATATGTACAGGCAATAAGTAACAAAGAACAAGAATCAAGTAACAAAGACAAGCTGCGAGATGGATAGTGTGGAATGATTAAATGCCCAATGATTCAACAAACAACACTCATCGAACATCCCTAAAAAACGGTTTAGTACCATACAGTACGGATTCTATATAGACCATCATTAAAGCCAGGAGCCTTACCCCTGAGGAAGAAAGTCGTTGCCTTCGACAATGCATCGGTTGGAACCCATCTGTCCTCGGACTATCCGTACCATTGGGTGACGTCACCGGTAACATCTGTTTTATACTAGTTTGACTTAGCGAGCCGCCGCCGGGGCTTCGCTATTGCTCAGCTATTGCGTGGAATACAACGGGAAATAGCGTCTAAAGGAAACACGAACCTGGACTTAAGAGACTACACTGCAGCATACACCTACCGGACCTAGAATTTGTGTCACAGGGCAGTGATTTACCAACACTATAACTGGTCCCTTACAGTCAACCCAGTGTAGGATTCCAGTATTTCCCATATATATTACATAACAACAATCGAGACCTTGTTTAGCCAGCGCAGTATTCCACGTATTTTTTAATGGTACTTTAATAAAAAGTAAAAAAAAAAAAACTAAAAAACTGGTGTATGTACATGTGTGGCAATGCCTCTAATTTCCAGTGGCGCCTGTGCTTACTGCAGTGCACTCTATTTATTTTATAGCTTTCATCTTCTCAGAATTCCCTGAATCAATGTCCCATCTGAATAATCTAACCTCCCATAACTTGTCAACTCTCTCAACCATAGCAAAAGCCCCATATGACCACCATATGAATTTGTACACATCCCCCTAATTTTCTATTTATTTGCAATTGCTTAAATCTCACACCCCCCGACAACAGTGCCTTCTGAATGTGCCTTTTGTACAATTAATAAGCTAGTGACTATGAGACCTCACACTGTGCTCTTTCTCTTCTACCTGACCACCCCATTGCATTACGTTAACTAGAGAGAATAAGCACACATATTGAATGTGCCGCTCTCAATAATCAGTGTTGTTCTTCATCATCTTGAATAAACAGCTACCGTTGATTCCTTATGGCAATATACTTACAGAAGCTTTTAGCAGGTCCATCATCTAAGCCCACACAAATAAAGTGGAGTTTCAAAGTCATTCTGATTTAAATTAGATTAATTAAAAACACCACTCTTCTTCTTAGGAACTCTAGTCAGTCTACCTGTGGATTAAAGATTGTGTGTTTTTCATATGTGGTTAGACCTTTTATATTGTGAGTATTTTTAGAACTAGAAAATGTCATATTTCCGGTTAATATGAAAGCTGCTGAAAACACTCTCAGCTACAGGCCTTTATACGTGGCAACAGACAAGCTTTGTATATTAAAAACTGATACTAAAACCTTATTCAAAGAGATGGTTCTGTTGGATGAATTAATAATATTTAAGCATCGCCGTAACTGTCATATATCTAAAGCAACTGTCTTGAGATGAATCCACATCTACTCATATATTCTATGATATACTGTGATCATCATGGATTATAAATACATTTCCTAGATTAGTTTGTTTTAAAAAAGGCAAATTTACAGGAAAAAATATAATGTTTTCCTATGTTACTATAATATATACTCGTGTATATGTCGAGTTTTTTTTCAAGCACAAAAATGTGCTGAAAACGTCCCCTCGGCTTATACACGAGTCACAAGTCACAATAGTCACTAAAAAATACTTAAACAATATAAACTTATACCTCACCCTCCGGTGGCCCCGATGTGGCAGCGCTGCTGCCCCCCATGTCCCGCGGTTCCTCTTTGGCTTCCGCGCCCGTCTTCGTCTTCTGTACATCGCGCTGGGGAGAGTCATGGCAGCGCCCAGCGCGATGTCAGGAGGCGCGGAGCAGATTTTTTTTTTAATGCTGGGCTGTCTGTGCTTATACTACTGGGGCGGGGGCAGGCTGTGCATGCTGTATACTACTGGGGACATGGCTGGGCGGTGCTGTATACTAGTGGGGGCATCTGGGCGTGCTGTATACTTATGGGCAGGCTGGCGTGCGATACTAATGGGGGCAGCTGGGCGTGCTGTATACTAGGCTGGTGGGCAGTTGGGCTTGCTGTGTACTAGTGGGGGCAGGCTGGGCAGTGCTGTATATACTACTTGGGGCAGGCTGGGCAGTGCTGTTACTAGTGGGTGGGGGGGGCATGTGTATGCTATACTACTGGGGGCATGCTGGTCAGTGCTGATATACTACCGGCGGAAGGCTGGGCAGTGCTGTATACCACTGGGCAGGAGGCTGGTCAGTGCTGTATACTACTGGGGGCATTGCTGGCAGTGCTGTATACTTCTGGGGGCAGGCTGCAGTGCTTTATACTACTTGGGGGCAGGCGTATACTACTGGGGGCAGGCTGGGGTGGCTGTATACTACTGGGGGCAGGCTGGGGTGGCTGTATACTACTGGGGGCAGGCTGTATACTCTACTGCGTGGGCAGGCGGTATATACTACTGGGTGGCAGGCTGTATACTAGGGGGCAGCTGTGGTGGCGTAAGTACTGGGCAGCTTTACTATAGGGGGCTGGATGGCTATATACTGGAGGGTCTGTGACCAATCCATTTTCCATCCTCGGCTTCTACTCTAGTCAATATTGGTTGGTTTTCCCCAGTTTTTGGTGGTAAAATTAGGGGTCTCTGGCTTATACTCGGGTCGGCTTATATCAAGCATATACGGTAACTATGAATGGTCCATTTGGTTCCATCAGGACTAGACTGATCACGTGTATTGCAGGTCTTTAAAAAACCAAGGCATATTTTATATATTTACCAAACATAATTAAATTCTAAAAAAAGAAAAATCATGTTTTTAAAAATGATGAAATTACAGATTTGAAATTTAAAAAAAAGACGACAACATATCAACATACTGTATAATGCCATGATCTACTGTACTACAGTCAATATATCTACAATACAATATTGTGTGTATATATATATATATATATATATATTATATTGTGTGTAATATATCTATCTCTATCTATATAATATCTTGCGTACCCCCCTCCTGTGTGTGTGTGTAAGGTCTTGTCTTTTCGCCTTATGCGACTACTCCTAGCATCTTCTCTCCGGTGTTACCTGCGGTTTGGTTCTTGCCTATTAGGGTCTGAAATGTAAAGTATAAATCAGCGGCTAGTGGCACAGCATGTGAAATTTAAAAGTACGTGACAAACACTTTTTCCCATAATAGATTTTGGCTGGTTATGAAAGAAACTCAGTGTTCTGTTCTGTTGACTTTTTTTGATACAGGACGATTGCTGATGATTATATTATATTCATGTACAATATAGGATACACTGAGGCTGATTATTAGACACCAATGCGGCGCCATTGTGCAGATCTTATATCTGAACCTGCAATATTTTTTTTTATTTTTAAGGACAAGTTTGCCTCGGCATTATACAACATCTTATTATTCATTATAGTGCTGCCTACTCTGAAAATTACTTTTCAAGATGCGAATTACACAATGGGGAGTGAATATTTTATACTATACATGGAGAAAATATTTGTATTTATGAGTACAAGTATCAGTTTTTGGATTCTAGTTTCAAGAGACTTAGCTAAATCTCAATAGTACTATATTATTTTCATTTAATTTTTTTTTGCAGATGGCATTGCAATTCATATGGAATAGGCTATCATGTTTTTCCAGCTCTCATTTGGAGGCTGTACAGCTCAAAGCAGGCTTATTACTTACTAGTGTTGTACCTGTCTACCTGTATCGGGAAAAAGCCAAAGAACCGCCAATCTAAAATCATGTTAAAAGCTTTTACTTTGACATGGAAATAACAAATGATTTTTAGGATACCTTAGTCAGATTGATTGATGCATTAAAAGTATAATAACGTGTTTTCATTCCTTAAAGAGTGTACTGTAAATTTTTCACAAATCAGTAAGCTTTGGTTTAAAAAATAGCTTTGCCTTTATCTTTGTTATCTACATTAAGGTAGTTTCTTGCTATCCCTCTCATGATTAACCTCGTGCTGAAATCTGCTGTTCCTCTCCTGTGCATAAGCCTATAAGTCATAGCTTGTTTACGCTAGTTTCTTCTAGACAGATTATACGGTGTGGAAATGTGCTGCTTCCTGCTCACGAGTAGCAGGTCATGTGAACAGATGACTGTAGCGGAGCTGCAGTGTACCAGAACAGCGAATGCAAGATTCCCTAACTGAGTTTACTGATGATTTCTACCACTTATTACATTTCTCTGCTCCTCCATGTGATGGTAAGCTGCCAGGGAGGCTGATCACTATGTACAAATCCGTCTTTGCACTGTTAGCTGTGCGTGGATATAACATCGTTGTGAATGCTAAACGGATTTTACAGCTAACATTGTACTGTTAGATAATAACACAAAGCATCATGGGATCTGGTGGGCAAAGCGACCTGTGCCTCAACCTGAGGCAGACAGACAGATTGGTCACAACCCACTTCACCTCTGTGTGAGAACATTTTTGTCAGAACAAAAATGCCAGGACTCGGCAGCACAAAGTAGGCATCGTTCTGTTTGGTTTCCAAGGAGGAATCACTATAATAATTCGGTAAAACACTAAGCTTCACAGTTATGCTTTAAGGGAACCTGATTTTAAAATGCCTTTACCCCAATGTTTAATAATCCTGCTTTTCCCCTCTGTCGTGGGCGGGCAGCAATTCTATGCGGAGGCTTCCTCTCGAATATCCGGTTGGGTCAGATTGTAGACCGGCAACCTCTGTCCCACCTATAGAGACCCTGCTGCCTCCCAGGGCCGGCGCTATGAGTAGGCAAAGGGCAATTGCCCAGGACCCCCAAAGGGTAATCACTTTCTTTCAAATGCATCTTGAATTTGTTTTCTAGGTGCAATGGATCCGAATATTCATTAAAGTGAGAATATCAGGTGCCATTTTATATTTAAAAATCACTCCCGACAGCATTTTAACAGTTAATATCTCTTTGTTTTCCCTGACACTAAAAACATAAATAAATAGATTCATATAAAAGAGGGAACTCTCTCTTTCATATAAAAAGGAGTGAGGTTCTATGTGTCACAATAGCCAGAGATACAAGCCCCCTGAATGTAAGCCCCCTCCAGATCCTTAGCCTCAGGCTACAGGGAGAATTTGCTGGCACCTACAGATAATGGAAATATTCACTTTATAGTTACTAATTCTGATAAGGGATAATATCAACAAATATTCATGTTTTTAACCCTTCTTTATGCAGAACTTCTAAGAAATCACACTTTCTCTCTTATTTCCTTTTATTTCATAAGCAGATATCTATGTTATTACGGTTTTTCAGTGTTAATGTTTATTTACTTTCATTGCCACAATCCTGAATTTGCCATTTCTGACCTCTCCCACCATGATTCCAAGTATTCATTCCTTGGTGTGTGGATATATTTGCTTGGCCCATAATTTTTGCCCAGTTAATTCAATTAAGTATTTTTTTTAAAATGTTTCAGTTTGAATCAAACTTGCTGAAGGCGCCTAAAACTCTTTCATGCAATTTTGGAAATATGTGGTTTTGCTCGTTTTACTTTAATTGTTTTTGCTGTAATTTTGACTTTTATTTTTAAATGTCAAAATTGTAAAAATTACTCTGGTCAATAACCTACAACATATCCAGAAATGTTGGGCGGTGAAAGGGTTAATACCCCTTGGTTGACTTCCCGGGTGAAGATGCTGATCATCTATCTCCTGTCTATATATCTATCTGTCTAGTTATCTATCTCCTATAATCTGACCATATATATATCTTGCTTTTTCTCTATTTATTAATCAAGCTTCTATGTCTTTTCTACTGTATTTATCTCTCATATCCATCTCCTGTATATATCAACTACTTTAAAGTTCTGCATCTAGAAATCTCTATCATCTTTCATATTTATCTTCTATCAAAATAATTATAATTAATAATTCTTTATTTATATAGCGCACAAAGATTACGCAGTGCTGCACAGAGCTGCCAGATAAGTCTCTGTCCCCAATGGGGCTCACGATCTATTCAACCTACCAGTAATTTTTTGGAGTGTGGGAGGAAACCTGAGGAACCAGAGGAAATCCACGCAAACACAGAGAGAACATACAAACTCGCTGAAGATGTTGACCAGCGCTGCAAGGATGTAGTGCTAACCACTGAGCCACCGTGCTGCCCATAAATCTCCCTATCATCTATCTAACTCCTATAAAATTCTCCCATATTACAGTTTGTTTTACCATACGAAAGGGAGCCTCTTACTGACTGTGACTGGTCATAAAATAGTTTTATTTTGGGGCCTCACTTTTAGTTTTGCCCAGTGCCCCACTTCGTCTAGAACCGACCCTGGTGCCTCCCATCCTGATATCTCTCTCTCGTGGCTGTATGCTACCCTGGGTAGACCAGGTTTCATCAGTGCCCGGGAAACTGAACTATCTTTGGCATTTACAAATGCAGAGGTAGATAAATCCTCTCTTCTCCCATAAGATGCCATTACCTTGCAGCATCAAGGAGAGGAATTAGAAACTATTATTTAGATGGTGCAGATATCCCTTACTGCTTTATAGTTTTTCCAGGGGTGGCGGATATGTGTTGGCGATGCGGTGCGGAGGTGGGTTCTATGCTTCACATCTGGTGGAGCTGTCCAGTGCTCCAGCCCTTCTGGGAGGCATTCTTTGACACATATTGTCAGGTTACCGGTAAGAGAGTTGTTGCATCACCTCAATTATCTCTTCTGTCGATTATACCAGGCTCTATCTCCTCATTAAAAAGGGCTTACTCTGACAATCTTTGGCAGCAGCACGCACTGTGACCCCGAGGCACTGCAAGAGCTATCAGCTCCGTACAGTGGTCGAGTGGATCCAGGAACTTTGTTCCATTCACAGGATGGAGTAGATGGTGGGTAATGACTCTGCAGACCAGGATAGGACTGTTACTGCTTGGATTCTGTGGGAAACCTTTCAAAGCTCCCAAGGAATGCAGGAACTGCTCACCCCCTAAATATATGTGTGTTCCCCAAATCCCTTCCCTTTTTGTGTTTTGTGTGTCCCTTCTCTCGCCTTCCCCCCTATGTGTGGTTCTCTCTCTAGTCTCAACACTATCAACCCGCATTCAACTCTCGTTCAGGTTGTCTAATGCATTGCATTGTAGATATGAGTGCATGATATATCCTAGGTGACCTACAAGTTCTACAGAGACCTGCTTTAGTTCTCTTACTATGTATGTTTGTAATGTTATTTTGCTTCTAATAAAGTTGTGGATTAAACCTAAAATGCCTTTGTTAGCATTCTGAATCATTTTAATAGTCTATAATAGTTTATTTTATATTACCCGGCTCCCTGCAAGCAGCATGTGGTGAGTCCCGGGGAGGGGTGGGAGGAAATCTGCAGCTTTTGTGTTCCTATGTCTACTAATGCATTCTTCCTCTCCTCCTTACCAACCCCCTTCCCCTGCCTGCTCAATGTACATGACAGGAAGTGGGGAGGGGTGTGGAAGTTCAAAATGTGTGGAGGAGAGAAGACTTATATAGGCACATACAGTCTGCAGCTGTTCCTCCCTCGGGATTCAACATATGCTGTTGGCATGGAGCCAGGTAATGTGAAATAAACTCTTATAAACTACTGAAATGATTCAGAATGCTGACAAAGGCATTTTAAAATCGGCAAAGCAAAGACTAGCATAGCTCAAAATTACATTCCTTGTGACAGGTTCCCTTGAATTTGTTGTCAGATGGGGTTGTGTCACACCTAGTAATACAGTAAATACATGCTGAATGCGAGGTCTTTTTAATTACCTCTATTTATTCCCTCTCCATAGCCCATTAGGGTTCTCCTCTTTCCTATGTCGATACAGACACCCCTCCCTCCCTTCAGAGCCTTCTGTATGTGTTCTCTAAGAACACAATAATGCTGTGCATCCTAGGTGATCTACACTTCCTGATGACTCAAATGCTGTTGTGTACAGCCACCTTCTCTTCATATTACCTATTAACTATTGATCTTATTGATTGATCTCAGAAGCTGCAGTACAGCCAACTACAGGCAGTTCCCGGGTTACGTACAAGATAGGGTCCATAAGTCGAAACTGTATATTTTATAATTGTAGTTTTTTATTTTTGCCCTAGTGACAATTGAAGTTTCAAATATTTTAGCTGAAATGGGACCAAGGATTATCAATAAACCTTCATTATAGACACTTTACAGATGATCGCAGTCTGGGACTATAGTAAAGCATCTAGACAGCTTGACCATAGGGCAGAGGGGTCCGTCTTTAACTAGGGGCCCTCTGTAAGTTGGGTGTCCTTAAGTAGGGGACTCCAGGGACCCTTCCCGCTACCCATGCTAATCCGTTTTATCATGTTGTTGGTATATCTTCAATAAAAGTCTCTTCGATTTTACCTACCTGGATTGAAATTTACTTTTGAGCCGGAGTTCCTCCTCCCTTTCCTTAAGTAGGGGACTGCCTATATTTGAAGGATATACAAAGACTCTTTAACATCAAAATGGTAGAAACGTTTTAATGATCTGTAAATTAAAGAACTAAATTACTGCATTTTGCTTTTAATGCATTATTTGTAATAAGTTTTGTTTCAATTATAATGAACAAAACAAATTAGGTTCATATAAGGGCTATTGCCTGGGTTGCGGCAGTAAAAATCCATGTGATAGTTTTAGGTCCCTTTGCTTTGCACAGTAGTTTTTAAGTCGATTTTTGTGACTTTTCATTATTTCTTTTAATTTCTTTATTCTTGATTGGTCATCTTATTGTGCATCAATGCTTTGTATGACTGGCTTATTTGGGCATATATCACATGTGCATATAAGAAATATTTCTAGAAAATAGAGTGTAGGAATGATTTAAGTCTTACCTCATGAACCTACAATTCTTCCACTAATGTATGGTGAAGTGGGTGCCAGCTGTAACATCCAGGCAAGAATAAATGGTGACCTGACCTCAGCTTTCCATCTCATAGAGGTGAACAGAAAAACAAACAGGATTTAGTAGTTAGTGGAATGGATGGTCAAGGGTCACCTGTTGTAGACACAGGTACAGTATCTGGAGGTGACAGACACCTTTATAAGCACATACTATACCTTTAACATATTTTAATTTTAGGTTCTTAATTATGGGACTATGAAAATGAAAATTAACCACCAGGTTATGTATTATATTATAAAATCCACACACCACACAAAATTAATACTTCAATGCGTTGCTAATGATTTTAAGAATCCTCATTAATTGCTCTAGACTTAAGGGTGAACCAGAGTTCAATATGAGGATTTAAGAAGAAAGATATGAAGGATGATCTCCACTGAGTTACATTCTCTAAGAATCTCTATTCTAATACCATAATCTTTATCAAGATCTTTCATGGAATTTCGCTTGCTATAGCCACAAATAAATAAATAGTTTTTTATCCTCCCAATTCCTATGTGTGTTTTAGAAATATTTTGAAACATTTTCAACTAATAAATGGTAGAACGTGTGTATATACGTGCACCATTTATTTACTCAATATTGAGGGTTCCATCTAGGAGAATCCTAGCAGGACCCCACCATCCTTGTTTTTTTCAGATATTTAGTGAGCATTGCCCTGTTAGGGCCTATGGACATCATATAAATTGCTGGTGAAACAAGCTGTACTTTAAGAAATCTTACTAACAAGTGGAATGTGAATTTTTTAAATCTTAACTAACAAGAGACTGTTTGGAGCTTTACCTATTTAGTCATTTTAATAGTCCCAACATACATTTATGAGCCACATATAAAATAGTGTTTAATGTCTTCATTTATTTTTGGCCAGAAGTATTCTTTATCTGAGTAAATTATATAAAGAAGAAAAAATAGACAGGTGCCTCATGTGCATGATCATCACATAGATCAGTGATGGTGACCCTTTTAGAGTCTGAGTGCCCAAACTTCAAAAGCAACTTATTTATTCCAAAGTGCCAGCACAGCAATTTAAGCAGTGATTTATTTCTCCCTGTTCCTTCAATCGTATGGGCCTGAGGACACCAATGAAGCTGAAAGGAGGAGATTCAGCAGGAAGATTCTTTGAGTCCTGTCTGGTAAACTCCGTTCTGGGGTGATGGCCTGGGTACCCACAGAGAGGGCTCTGAGTGCTGCCTCTGGCACCCATGCCATA
The DNA here is from genome assembly GCA_019512145.1 of Engystomops pustulosus. Classification (NCBI taxonomy): domain Eukaryota; kingdom Metazoa; phylum Chordata; class Amphibia; order Anura; family Leptodactylidae; genus Engystomops; species Engystomops pustulosus. Next base: position 127,015,664 of record CM033643.1, read on the forward strand.
GGTTCGCCACCACTGATATAGATGGTTCCTCACCTTGCTCAGTTGTGCAGAGCAGCACAGCTTGCAAATAGCTTTGTATGTGATTTGGTCTGCAGCCTCTTGGGGCTTTCTATACCATGGTAGTTATTTCTGGCAAATGTTTGTTATATCCTTCAGGATATGATCCCCTTTCTCAGTTTGGTACTTGGCAATCTCAAAGAAATTCTTCTGATTTCAAACTTCATTTATTCTTTAAAAAAATGCATAAGATACACGTTTCGAGCTTGGAGTAAACGTTTCATGAGTTGTGGTACAGATATAATTACTTGATACATGTAATGTATGTATTTTTTAATTAATAAATGAAATTTTAAATCCAAAGAATTTTCTTGAGATTGTCCAGCACAAATTCTTCATATCCTGAAGAATACAACAAACATTTGCCATCTGATTATTTGACAGTTTAGTTCTAAAATTATGAATTTACAGTAATCGTGAAATGAGCAATGCATTATGTGGAACACTGCCAGGTTACCGATCAAAGGTTAATTGGATTTTCTTGCCAATTTCCATAGATACTCAAGGATAAAATACTCAATTTAAGTGTACATTTTGAATGCATCGCCATCTTTTATATAGTCTTGATAATATTTTCCAAAATGCTTTAGTTATCTGCACACTGCCTGGCAGCAATAATTTGACTTGAGGTTTTGAGCAGTCACATGTCTTGAGCGCTTCTATTCATTTTCACATACACCACTTTATGGGAGTCAAGCTTTGACAACTACACTATTGTTTAGAACTGTGAAGTTATCAAATACGTTGTTCATTTGAACTGTAATTATGTCACTACATTACAAGAGGAGGGAATGTTTCAAGAAAGCTATGTTTCACTACTTAATTGACAATTTTGTTGGCATTTATGAAACACGGTAGTGCATACATACCGTAGAAGGTACAGTTAATCCTACATGAAATTCCACCTCTTTATGAAACACAACCCCTATCGAGACCTATAATGTCCAATATTAAATTTTCAGTTCACACATACATAATTCATCATGACTACTTTAAAAAGTCCAGTTTCCCAGAAGACCATTTTTGGGTGTAATTATAGGTGGTTATCATGAGGAGCTTTCTCTGCCCATATTTAGTATATTTAGTGTTGTATCCTATACACTATACATTATGAACTATAAGTGTTTCCAGAAGCCCATTTTAGCTCTGAAAAGTGAAACACAGGGTTAATCACATAGGTCTATAATTGTTTTCCCTACTAGTAATTACCAGCTGTATGGTTCAGCACAGAAAGTTTCAGCAATGGAATCTCAGGTGTTGCCAGTGTACAATAATTTGTTGGCTTTAACCTTTAGGAAGATCAGGAGGCCATATGTGACCCTACAGCCACCAATGGGTAACCTTGTGCTAAGATGTTATGTTCATCAAGTTGTATAGATGGAGGGAAAGAGATATGACCTCATAGCTGAATGCTGGGACAATGTAAATTAAAGCCGCGGCAATTGTTCTTGATAGCAGACAGCAACTAGAAGAGAAGAAAAAACGTTTTTTCTCTTTCTGGAAGTGCTGACAATAAATTCTACCTTTCCTAGTTCAGCTCTACACACTGCAGTGAGAACATCTCTCATTGTCTCTGCTATGAAATACACAGTAGCTGGCAGGATCTAAAAACAATCCAGGATTTTTTGAAGCTTCAGTAGCACTGTCACAATTTGACAGATATTTACAGCAAAATTTGCTCTCTCCTCACTTTGCTAAAAGTAGTGTTCCGGGGAACCTCTCATTTATTATTTATTGTAAAGCTAACTTCAGTGCTTTATGTCCCCCGTGAATATCTATGTATAGCTATGACCTGATATACTGGATCTTTGTGGTTGTTGTTCATTTCTTTTCTGCTTACTCTTTAGCCTAGCACAGCATATAGTTTACACATCTCAATGCAGTTTCTTAGTTCTTGCATTTATGCAAAGTACAAACTGTGAAAGCTGCCACATAGCTAAAAAAAAAGTGCAGGAAGATGTAAATACTTGGTAGCTTGGTGACGTCACGGCTCTCAGCACCCCAACGAAACGGCTACAATGAAGGAGGCGTGAATAATTAAAGATCGGAAGGCATCTCCCTTCCGAAGATGACGTAGGGGTAGCACCGGAGGAATATTTTCATATGTAAGTAAAACATTTTTTTATCTAAACTAACGATCGCCGTGCCTAACTAAAGTATGTGCCGGCATCAGTATTAAATAGCCTACCAGGTGGTCTGCTCGCATGATTTTATCATGCGAGCAGTGGTAGGTTTCCTTTAAGGGTACTTCTTTTGACATGAAGTCTTTAAGGGTACTTCTTCTGATGTGACGCCTTTCTACGGTGAAGCATCAGAAGAAGATTTCGGAACAATGGGTATCGCTGGTGCCGGTGTCAGGCTGTGATGTCACAGCCCAGACTTAGCACTAACACCCAGGATCGGAAAAACTCTGAGCGAGTGCCCCCGAAACTTATCAATTACATTTTGCAACTAACATGAAGTACAATGTGTCACGAGAAAACATTTTCAAAATTACCTGGATGGGAGACTTCTGGCGCCAGCATGTGAAGACAGGGAAGAGCGGTGCTCCGTAGTGCTATGCCATGAAACCACTCCCCCCACCGCACACACGCAGAAAATCCCAGAGCTTAGCACACTTACCCCCTCAGGTTACCAGAGAGTAGAAAGAGGACAGGCAGAGGGAGCCTGGTGATCCCGCTGGGCAGCGTTGGAGCAGCGACCAGCACATGGCCAAGATGCCGCTGACGCGCCGTGCGACAGAAAGGAGAGAGGATCTTACAGAGGAGGAAGGTGGTGAGTCAGACACTAGCCAGCAGCCGCAAATCAATAATAAGTGTCTGACAAAGGAGATGGTATGGAGAATGATCCCTAATATACAAGAGGCTATGGCTGCAGCAATAGCAGACTCCCTTAAAACATTGCAGAACGAAATAAAAAATTATTCAGAAAGAATTAAGGATATGGAGCAGTGTATATCCTCGTCAGGTGTAATGGCAAGGATAAAGAATCTGGCGGCAGAAAATCGTAGACTCTCTGAAAAGCTAGACGACACAGAAAACAGATCAAGGCGTAGTAACAGGCGTAGACAGGCCATCGCAAAATACCTGAATTATGCGGATAGGGAACAAATTCTGAGAGCGTATAGACGTCGCAAGGAAACGGTAGAGATAGATGGAGCCAGAATACTGATCTTTTCAGATTATTCAGCTGAACTCACTAAAAAGCGCAGAGCGTTTAGTGGACTGTGTACAGAACTTAATAAACGCAAATGGAAATTCCAGCTTATATATCCTGCTCTTTTGAAAGACCCAGATGGATCAACGCGCACCTATACCGACCCGAATGAGGCAGAATCTACGTTGGAGGGACATCAAGCCTGGAAAGATTCAGATCGGTCACCATTGCAACACAGGAGAGCAACAAGCCCAGGGGCTGAAAGTTCTTCACAGCGACAAGTGATCTCCATGGACTTTATTATCCTCATAAATAAGAGATGGGCGATTCCCTGGGTTGACCTTTGTAAAGTGGGACTAAACGGGTGTATCGTGAGTAAATGTGATATATATAGTTGTATCTCATGGTTAGGCCCTCGGGTCTTGGTGAAATCTAGCCACGTGGCCTCGCATTTACTGTTTTATTACTTTTTTATGTAAATAGCACTGTGATAAGTCTCATAAGTATCTAGCAGCACATGGCCTGCCTGCGATCACTGATTGATCGCAGAGCAAGGCTAGGAGCTATGGGCTCTACACATGCTGGATATAAAAAGAAGTCACTTATGAGAAATCCCCACTGCACTCCATGGGGAGGGAAATGCAGTAATTTGTCTGTTCATTTGTATTGCACCGAATGTTTAGTTCTAATTTTTGTGTTTATTGTTTACCAATGCATGCTCTCATTAAATGAAAGGAGGTCTCATTGTCAGTTTTAGATTCCGGCCAAAAAACTTGGTGACAATCTATTACTGGGGGTTATCATTAGGATTGTTTCATGGAATGTTAAGGGTCTCCAGGACCCTCAGAAGAGGTCATTGGTCTTAAGACATTAAAAAAAACTTAAAGCTGACATAGCTTTAATACAAGAGACCATTTAGAACAGGCAGAAACATAGCTAATACAAAAATTTTGGGTAGCCACAGATGTAGGAGTTGCGAATTCGAGCAGAAGGGGAGGAGTTTTAATCTTAATTAGCAAAAACTCTAGGGTCAAAATTATGTCACATAGCTCTGACTCAGAGGAGAGAATTCTCCATGTCAATTTAGATACCCCCGCAGGTGACCTGAATTTATTTAATGTAAATGCACCTAACCATGCCCAACGACCATTTTACAGGCAATTAGAAGGTCTGCTGGCCAGAGATCCCAACCCAAACAAAATGGTGGCGGGAGATTTCAATCAGGTTATGCAATCATACTTAGATAGATCGGGACAACCGAGACAAGACATGCCAGACCAAAATACAGACCTCTTCCAAACAACTAGTGACTATAGTCTGACAGATGTCTGGAGGCACTTAAATCCGGATGCAAGAGAGCATACATTTCACTCAGAGGTGCATCGCACCTGGTCATGCCTGGACTATGTGTTAGTTAGCGGGTCCTGGGTCCACAAATTATAGAAGCTGACATTGAACAGCTTATAATTTCGGACCATGCACCAATGACGATGAATGTAGCTGATAATCATATTAAGGGGGTAGACTATATTTGGAGGTTCCCGTCATTCCTAGCAAAAGATGACCAATTTATTCAACGACTAAGAGGATGGTGGACTGAATATAAGTTTCAATGCTCTTCCTCACAAACTAACCCGGCACTGTACTGGGAAAATGGACCTAAGAGGTAGAATCAGACATTATGTGGGGAACCTTAATAAAAATGGCAACACAGAGGTACAGACGGACTAGTCAGGGGCTCCAGACGGCATACATAGAATATTTACGCCAGCCCAATGATCATACTCTAAAGGAATGGAAAGAAGCTAAACTAATACATGAAAGAGCTTTACAGCAAAGGGAACAGTTCCATAGAAATCTTTTTGATGAAGAATTATTTAAATTCGGCAATAAGTCTGAAAGGTTATTGGCCAACCTAGCCAGGGGGCAAGTGCAAATAGCTCACATATACCTTATCCAAGACGACAGGGGGAACATCCTTACTTCACCTCCAGAGATAGTAAATGTCTTCCAAATGTTTTATAAGTCCCTTTACTCGGACCCAGACCCGGATACGGACAGAGAGGCAAATGAATTTTTGAGTTCTATAGACCTTCCAACAATAACGCAAGAGAGGCCTTAATGCCTAATTCGAATGTGACAAAATAAATCCATCTAAATGTGAACTGCTTTGCTTAGACCCTCTGAAATCCAAGGAAATAGCTATGCTGCAGGGAATAGGAGTAAAGATAGCTACTGGTAACATCACATACCTAGGGATCAAGGTTGGAAAATCTCTGGAGTTGCTCTACACACTAAATTATGACCCCTTGTTTAAAAAGATAGTCGCTGAACTGGAAAGATGGGAAAACCTTTCACTTAATCTTACGGGGCGAGTGCATTTAGTGAAAATAATGAGCTTTTCCAAGTTGCTGTATCCATTATAAAGAATAAAATAGACATGTCATATGGGGTGCACAGTGAACTCCCTAAAATCCAATCCCACAAGAAAATGTTGCAAATGCGTTTTTTCACCAATTTCCCTGCATTTAAGCAGAAAACAATCCATCACATAGCTCTGTACATGGAAAAATAAAAAAGTTATAGTTTTTTAAAGGTGGAGAGTGAAAAATGAAAATGAAAAAACGAAAAAGCGCCTCTGCGAAAAGGGGTAAAAAAAAAATGTTATATACTTGATGCCATGTGTAGCATTCTTCTCTGGACTTTACTGTACACAGGATAGAGGCACAAGCTGCAGTAAGTAAAGCTCCAACATGGTGATGCAGATATTGTTACATCTTTCTTCCTTTAATGATACAGAAGCTTTAATTGTAGCAAAATGTGTTTGAATAACAGAAAATTGCAGTCTCACCAAGAAAGCGAAACACTAATGAGAAAATTATGGATTGAGAATACAGGCATAAAATACCATTTGTATTCATCTGCTTGGAAACCACGGCCAAACATAGTTTTTTCTATATATCATTCCATTAGCCTACTGGGTTAATTAGAAAAGTGAGTTTTGCTACAGTAACTATTAGTAATGACATCTGGTAAAGTAAGCACATTAAATGCAATAGAAAGTAGTTTGTTATATGTGCATTTATCCCTAAAATGCATTTGTAGACAAAAATAATATTATTTTTGAATAGATCCTCCAAATCAGATTGATATAGTTGCAAAAACAGGCATCCCCGTCATTCAGCTCAGCAGCTGATATGCAGAAAATGGAAAAGATAGAAACCGACATTCTCTGTGGAACAGCTAAACCATTGCTTCCATTCGTTTGCATTTAAACTATGCTGCAGTGACTGATTTAAGCCACTAATCTGATAATGGAGCTGTCTGCTTCTTGTTTCACTCACTGTTAAATAAGCTGCTAAAAAATGCTTACATATGAATGTTTTTACCACCGGGCAAGGGGCATAACGTGGGTGCTATTAATAACAAGAGTGACAAACAGAATTTCTCCTATTGACCAGAGATGATCCAGTACTGTGAAGGGATATCTCCTATATGTCATCTTGTTCTGATATCAGCAGTTTCATGCCAAACAAACTTTTAATGGAGCCCGTCCAGGTCTCGAAACGCATTTCTGGTATATCTTTTATCTAAATGTTGATCTATGTGCCCATAGGCAACGTGATTTTTAAATAATTTTATCATAACAACAAAGCAAGAGTTTTTAACGAGAGAGTACCTAAGATATACTAAGCTATATCATAATTTTAAAGAGCACTGTAAGTATTTTAACTAATGTGGTAGTCACCGTATATGCTAAAATGAATTTGGGTCAGGCTTTTTATATACCTTTTTACAACTAACTCCAGGAGATTAAAATAACTCATTTGGGATGGGTACCGTTCATGTTTTAATTTATTTTGGGGGTAATATTTTTTTTGTTTTTAAATTAATTTTGGGAGGGTACTTTTTTACATTCTCCTTATTGCGTAAATTACCTAGAAACTGTCCTGCTGCTGCCACTTCCATAGTAGTACCCTGTGAATATATAAGCTTCCAAAGAGGCAATAGGGAAGACCTGATCTTAAAGGAAGGCCTTTCATAAGTTAGAAGTTAAATTGGTGACACATTCTATGGGTAGTTTCCTCATTAGGAAAATCTCTATAGATGTCACTATTTTGCCAGGAATAGGGCTGAAAACGTTTCTATGGCTGCCCATTCCTTTGGATGTCTGTCGAGTAATATTCAGTTTTACTTACCTTTGGCCATAACTCTCTGTAACAATAGAAACATTTATGAGAAGCAACGTCCATAACCATTAGCTATTGGTCAATCTTTTATGGTATGATAATTATAATATAATAATTAAGATTGGATTTTTATTACGTGCACTATATGTGCATCTACGAGTATATGTGCACTGTTGTATTTGGTCTCGTATGTATTACTATTTGTCTACATCTACCTAAACTACCATAATTGTATTTTTATGTGATTTTTTGTTCTGCTTTCTCACAGGGAAATGCTGTTGTCTATAGCACTGGGCCAAGTGTTATCTCTGCTTTTATGTGGCATTAGACTCACAAGTAAATACTTATCAGAGGATTTCCATGCCAACACACCACTCTTTCAGAGTTTTCTCAACTACATCCTTCTATTCCTAGTCTATACAACCACTCTTGCCGTAAGACAAGGTAAGCGCTATCTATACATACTTAATGTTTCAGCATTCAGAGTATAACAAATGCCAACAGGGACATGTTGTATGTATTTACATTCTAACAATGTTTCATTAAAATGAAAACTACCATTTTAAAAAGGGAAAAGAATTATGTTAAAAATTAGTTTAAAAATGCTACTAATGGCGTTTTCTCATGCAGAATGAGGGATCACTGTCTAAATAAAAGAAGTAACTGATGCAGCCCTCTAGTTGCCTTCTCAGTAACAAGGCATTTTTGGCAAAGGACAAAGATTAACGGATTCCATTTGGACATTAAAAAGTCACAGGTGGATTACCAGCGGAATGGGGATCGCAGGTTCCCTTTTCTGCTTGGACTTCCAGGTTTGGCTGCTCTCTGTGATGATCGAGAACATCAATAAAATTCAATTAAGCACAGGACAGACCTCAGTCCTCTGTTCCATATAATTTAATAGAACTTCTTATCAACTAACAGGAAAGCTGAAACTCAGAAGTCCAGAACAAATAAGGGTAACTTGTGATCCCCATTCTGCTGATTGCAGGGGGATCCATCAGCCAAGAACCTGATGGATATTTCTTAATTTTAGTAGTCTACATTTATTTGATTTATTCTCAAATAATAAAACTTACATACTCACCTTCCGGCACTCCCGATGGTCGGCATGGCTCCCCAAATGCTTCTCTCCTCTTTCTGCTCTCTGCTGTATTAGCTGGCAGAGGCGCGGCCATGCGCTCTGCCAGCCAGCGCACACTATGATGCGGCGGTGTCGCCACTGATTATGTAATTGTGTGCATCAGATGGCAGAGTGCATGGTCACACCTCTTCTGGCTGTAACAGCAAAGAGAAGAAAGAAGAGGAGCCCCGCCAAGCATCGGGAGTACCGGAAGGTGAGTATGTAAGTTTATTTTTTAATGTGCTGGGCAAACTGGGGGCTGACTGGCTATATAATACAATGGGGCTGGCTATGCACTACAGGGGACTGTCTGGCCATATACTGCAGGGGGATGGCTGGCTATATACTAAAGGAAGTTGGCTATATACTACAGAGGACTGGCTGGTTATATACTACTGGGAGCTGGCTATATACTACTCGGGGCTTGCTGGCTATATACTGGGGGGCAGGGGCTGGCTATATACTGGGAAGCTGTGACCAATGCATTTCCCACCCTCAGCTTATACTCAATAGGTTTTCCCAGTTTTTTGTGGTAACGTTAGGGGCCTCGGCTTATACTGCGATCGGCTTATACTCAGGTCGGCTTATACTCCGTTCGGCTTATACTCAGGTCAGCTTGTACTCAAGTATATATGGTACAATGACCACATATATGATGGCCACATATATGATGACCACATATATGAACTAAATGGCTACGAGAACTAAGCCTTTCCTGCTGGATTTTATTATAGGGACCTTGCTAGTTGAAGTGCAGTACAGTTTGTAAGGTAAATGACACCCTACTTTTTATGTAAGAAAAAATATGCCTGTCTGTTTCATTTCAGTTATTTCCCAACCTACTGGTTCCAACATGTCTGTTAACAAATATGTCTAATGTTTGGAAGCATTTGTTGCTCCCAGCTGAGAATAAACATGACTGGATTCCTGCCCAGTTATGAGATAAGCCGTCTGGGCCTGTATGTGGGAAGCTTTTAGTATCATTTCAAAGGGATATAACGTTAAAACAGATCCGTCATCATAATATGTTGCCTTGTTTGATTGCAACATATTATAGTGACAGGTGCACTCTCCTATTAAACTGGAAGGCACAAAAATAGTATCCAATTTGTCGAGAAAGTAATACACCGATATAAAGTTATCTGTAGATGTCAGTTATGGAATATTAATAATATTTATTAATTCTTTCTAGGTCACTAAGGAAAATAAAATTTTAAGGTATCACATTATGGTCACAGATCTTTCTTAAAAAAAGAACTTAAGGGGCAAGTACTTTAAGAGGATTTACATCCAAAATACTATATAGTCCCTATTTTCAACCAAAATGAATACGTGAAACATTTCAATATACGATGTATTAAATTCACACCTGAGATTGGCAGGTTTTGTTTGGCAGGTTTATTCTGTTACTAACCCCTTCCCACCGACGCCCTTTTTCATTTTTGCGGTTTCATTTTCACTCCCCACCTTCAAAAATCTATAACTTTTTAATTTTTCCATGTACATAGCTGTGTTATGGCTTATTTTCTACGTAACAAATTGCACTTCAAAATGGTCACATTCCAAGTGTCAGGCTTCAAGGTTGTGGATCCTCTGGACCACTGCGGACGATGACACAAGCCACTACCTGGGACCGGAGTCTAAGTGGTACCGGTTTTCACCAGAGCCCACCGCAAAGCAGGATGGTCTTGCTGCGGCGTGGTACCACCAGGTCGTTCCACTGGCGTGACTTGTCCGCAGTGACAGCCAAGGTCGAGGTACAGGTACGGCAGGCAATCTCGTAGTCGGGGACAGGCAGGCGGTCAGGATGGGCAGCACAGGATCGGAGTCAGAGACGTAGCAATAGGTCAAGGCAGGCGGCAAAGGAGCGAAGTCAAAGGCAGAACCAGGGTCACAACGGGAATACACAGAAACAGCACACGGCATAAACAAGCTTTCTCTAGGGCACTAAGCACAAAGATCCGGCAGAGATCACAGGAAGAGGCAGGAATAAATAGATTAGCTGGAATGGCCAGCGCCAATTAATCAATTAATGGCGCGCTGGCCCTTTAAATCTGCAGGAGCCGGTGCGCGTGCCCTAGGAGTCGGGGACGCGCGCACGGCCGAAGATGATGGAGCAGCCGCGGCGGGGAGCGCAGAAGCAGGAGCCGGGGTCCGTGAGACGCGCATGCGGGACCACCCATGACACCATGCCGTGTACTGGGAAGCAGGAAAAAAAATTCTATATGCAGTGAAAATGGGGGGAAAACGCATTTGTGCAATATTCTTGGGGGCTTGGATTTTAAGAATTTCATTGTACGCCCCAAATTACATGTCTATTTTATTATTTGGGTCTGTACGATTATGGGGATACCAAATTTTTATAGGTTTTATAATGTTTTCATACATTTACAAAAATTAATACTTTGGTATACATAGCTTTGAGAGGTGTCGTTTTTTGCGACTTTTGATGATGTTTACAATGATATAGTTTTTAGGACTGTACAACCTTTTGATCACTTTTTATAGAAATTTAATTTTTTTTTTAAATGGCAAGAAAGTGCCATTTTCTACTTTGGGCGCTATTTTCCGTTACGGGGTTAAATGCAGTGATAAAGCGGTATGGCAGTATATGGGGATTTTCCTCCTCATTCATAACAATGTGTTGATTTTATCCAATTGCTCACAGAGAACTGTGGTATAGTGAAAGAGAGAAAATTCCAGAATACAAGCAACATAGAGAGAGATTTATCAACTTGTTCAAGTTTAAGAATGTGCTTAGTTAGCCATGGCAACCAATTACAACTCCCCTTTAAAATATTAATGAGCATCAGTAAAATGAAAGCTGAGTTGTAATTGGTTGCCATGGGCAACTTAGCACATTCTTAAAATTAGAAAGCTTGATAAATGTCCCCCATAGTGTTTAGAAACAGTTCTATTTCTTCTGTATTGTAATATTGAAATTAATGATGAGAGGTTAGGTCCATTTTAATCTGCTTACATATCCTTTACTCTTGTCTGGACACGTCCACCTATGGCATGACCAGCTTTCTATAACAACATGTTTGTTTTGATATTCTGTTATGACATTTGTAACCTATATGTGCATCTGTGACCAATCTGTGTTTTGCTGTCATTTTGCAACATTACATTATTTTGGTTCTTTTAATAAAACAAATAAAGATGTATATATGTATATGAATACATGAGATGTTATGGCAATGGCTAAACTTTGGTAAAATTGCTTTTGCTTTAAATGATAATGCTATTTTTCTAGTTAAGGCAACCTTTTTTTTTTATAAACTTAAATTAACCTTTCAGAAGCCGTCTTTTTATTAGCTCATTCTAATCAGTATAAACAAACAGCACTGTTTCCTTAAAAAAGGTCAAACCACGTAGTGGGATGTATGGCTATTTCTATCTATCTATTTATTTTACTGATTCAGTTCTGCTAAATTGATTATAGGTATGCAGTTTTTACTACATTTATTTAATACTGATAACTTATTACTTGTGTGGGCTGTGTCTTTCTATAGGAAGGCTGCTGTTGGCAGAATTTCACAGTGAAGTTGATTTATAATAGCAAAGTAAAGTTAACCAGACAACTGGAATGCAGTATTTCAGATTTACTGTCTTTATTTTCCTCTGGCTATAAAATACTGAGATGTTTTTGTGACTTTACAGTCCTTTATTCTCACAGTGGGATAAATCCATAATACCTGTTCACTATTTGTTCTTTAGAGCAATTTCATTAGTAAATAATGCAGTGAGATGTTATGATCCCACACATTTCTAGTGTACGCTCAGACCCAATGGCCAATGCATTTCCTCATTGTGGTCTCTCATTGAAGATTAATCTGGGATAATGGGATGCAGCAATTGAGAATTTTACTAATCAAACTTCATAAAATGCAAGAATGAAATGCCAGCTCCATGGTAATGTGAGGCCAGGCATCTGTTCTAAGCAATACTAGTTGATAGAACACTGTTCCTCAATTAACTCAGCGTGAGCTTTTCACAGGCAGGAAATGTCCCCCTGCTTGATGCAGATAGGCTTCAATTCTACTCCAGAACACAAAGGCAAATGAATTATGTCATAATGTGCTCTAAAGTCTTTTACTGATGCTGATTTAAAACAGTCTTTATATGCCAAAAAGTGTTTTGATAATCAACTATATTTACATTCATAAACAGTATAAAAGAGTAGCAATAGGTATATGGGTACAATAGGCAAATGGCAAACCCATTCCCTTGCACATATAAAAATAAATAATCAAAATAATCATAACTGAAGAGATGTAAACCAATTGTAAAATACAAAAGATACAAAGTAGCCATCCCTCAGGGACTATTGTATGGCACTAATTTACCTGCTTCTTGTTCACTCAAATATCCTCTCCTTCCTCATAATTTCCCAAAGACATGCTTTATGTAATTTGTAACCAAATTAATTATAGAACAATTACCTAATTTCCAACAAAATACATTGTGACAACTTGTTAGATTCCAATAGAAATTAATATAGTAGCCAACCTGCAATGTTCAGTACATTCTGGAGACAAGTGTACTGTTCTCCTGTCCTCAACAGTTTCTGGAAATTGGTTGTAAAGTATAGGTTATAGGAATTCTACCAGCAAGTTTAACAAAAAATCAAACTGCACTTACTCACCTACGCTCCTCCTTATCCCATTCCTAGCAGTGTTCTTTAATCTTTACACATCGGGATCGCCTGGAAAAAAGACTTACAATTAACAGGCCAGAGCGCCGCGATAAGATGTCCGGCCCTGCGGGCTGCTAATTATTCATGCCTTTCGCACCGCACTCTCCCATGCTGGGAGAGGAAGGTATCTGCCATGTAGAATGCGTGAATGCATGCCTCTCTTGTGATGTAAACCTCATTCTCCCATGTTGGATGCACTCTGGCATTGGAGTGGCAGAGTGCTAGACATCTTGTTCCTGTACATGAAGAGAACCAGGGATAAAAGATTGTATTTGATCTTGACTCAGTAGCATATTTTGAGTGACAGTCTATAACAAGGTGCCAGATTCATTACAAGCTATGGAGCTCTCAAACAGATGCATGTAAAGGACGCTAATAACCTTATTGTAAAATGCAGAAGTCTCACTCATCACCACATCTCATACTGATCCAGGCAGCTGTGATAAATTCTACCCATGAATATTGAGTTTATTTGATGCAAAGTGCACAGCAATACAAGGGATAAAGATCACAGCTGTTCCATAGAGGAATATTCCAACGTTTGATAAAATATCTATTGAATTGCTGATTTTACTGTAGTAAATGTGGCAACAGTAGTTAAAGTGCAACTGCACCCAAAACAAATAATTGTGAATACTTCATGAACAATGGCCTTGTTGTATTGCTTTTGTTTTTCTAGGCCCTTTTTCAATATGTTGTTCCATTGCTTGAAAACAGCGACTAGTCCCTATGTATAACATCAAAGACCCATTTGTAAACAGGGATGGATTTATATAGCAGTCCTGTGCATGCGTCTGTTGACACCATCCATATATTGATCTACTGTATTTGTCCCATGAACAAGTACTCCACTGTAGTCTACTTCTGTTTTTGTACACTTTGCTAGTTCTGGCAACTTTATTTCGGGTAAATATCCTGATATCTGCTGAATGGTGGGAAACCCTACCAATCTAATATTGCTAAACTATCCTGAGGATAGGTCATCCGTATTTAAATCTTGGAAAACCCAGCCATAGGCTACTACAGAAAAATAATATACTGTACAATGTCAAATAAAGGAATAAATCCAGTGCTCAAAAATATAGTGGGCAGAGGCGTGGCTAGGGGTTCAGCATAGGGGGGCAAAACTCGTCCAAGTGGGCCCCCAACCCAGGGGTACCAGTATTTCACCATACAGTGACCATATAGTGATAGATACTGGTTCCTTATTAACAATCATAGTATATAACAACGTAGTGACTTCTAGAGGACATCAGGTTCATATGAGGCGTTTATTCTTATCCTGATATAAGTCCGATGAAGCAAAGAGGACTCACATCCGGAGCTCTCGCGCAGTGAAGCCAGAGTGTAGTACTCCGGTGTCACTAGCAGTATCACACAAGTGCTATCACAAGTGCTGAGAGCCCAGGACCAAATAATTTTTTTTTAGGGTTTACGAACACCAATCATACAGGGTGATTTGGAACACTAAACTACTAGTCCATAGGGACCTGTGGGTGGTTTAGTGTCTCAAATCCACTTGAGAGGTTCCCTTTAAGTTTACGACAAGATATTTTTATTGAAAGCTGTTACTTTCATGTTACAGATCTGTACATGACGACAGATACCTTGATTTATCATTACTAATACTATGCCCATATATACAGGATATGAGTAGTAGTATTGAGGTGTGCCCATATATACAGGATAGGAGTAGTAGTACCATGCTGTGGCCATATATACAGTATTGGAGGAGTAGTACTGAGCTGTGCCCATATATACAGGATAGCAGGAGTAGTACTGGCATGTGCCCATATATGCAGGATAGGAGTAGTAGTACTGAGCTGTACCCATATAAACAGGATAGGAGTAGTAGTCCTGTGCTGTGCCCATATATACATGATAGGAGTAGTAGTATGGTTCTGTGCTCATATATACAGAATAGGAGTAGTAGTACTGTGCTGTGACCATATACACAGGATAGGAGTAGTAGTACTGAGCTATGCACATATATGTAGGATAGGAGTAGTAGTACTGTACTGTGCCAATATATACAGGATAGGATTAGGAGTACTAATATGTGCCCATATATACAGGATAGGAGTAGTAGTACTGAGCTGTACCCATATAAACAGGATAGGAGTAGTAGTCCTGTGCTGTGCCCCTATATACAGGATAGCAGTAGTAGTATGGTTCTGTGCTAATATACAGGATAGGAGTAGTAGTCTGTGCAGTGCCCATATATACAGACAGGAGTGTACTAAGCTGTGCTCATATATACAGAATAGGAGTAGTAGTACTGTGCTG
The DNA here is from genome assembly GCA_019512145.1 of Engystomops pustulosus. Classification (NCBI taxonomy): domain Eukaryota; kingdom Metazoa; phylum Chordata; class Amphibia; order Anura; family Leptodactylidae; genus Engystomops; species Engystomops pustulosus. Next base: position 127,031,175 of record CM033643.1, read on the forward strand.
TGACCATATACACAGGATAGGAGTAGTAGTACTGAGCTATGCACATATATGTAGGATAGGAGTAGTAGTACTGTACTGTGCCAATATATACAGGATAGGATTAGGAGTACTAATATGTGCTCATATATACAGGATATGAGTAGTAGTGCTGATCTGCGCCCATATATATTGGATAGGATTAGTATTACTGAGATGTGCCCATATATATTACTAAATATTTCTGCTATAGACTGCAAAGATGGCATATACTGTCATGTTCCCTTAATACACGCAAAAACTGTACCAAGGCATAACTGCTCAAAACAGTACATTCTGCGACCTACCACCTCCTATATGTTGTCAATCCTGAGAATGCTGTTAATGTGTGTTGCACAAAATAAGGTAAAGAGCGAGCTGCTCCATAAACCAAGTTTCCCAAAACTTACTCTCTGACCCTAGTAGCTTCTGTCTTTGTTCAGCTGATGGGTGCATTTGTTTCCTTGTTAGAATGTACCTGTCATGTATCTTTTGTTTCTGTTTTTTCTGTTTTGTACATTGCTTTGACTAATTCTGCTAAGATATTCACTTGCACAGCAAATTTCATAGGGGATGGAAGACAGAATTTATTCTCACCTGTCTCCTGATAAATCAAATTCCTGCAGTCGTCTGTTGGTGCATAACAATTCTTCATTTCTTTTGTTTACTGACCTCCACCTGCAGAAAATGACAAAACAAACATCAGCAACAGATTACACCGTGGTATAGCAATAACGGCGGCCATCCTCTCAATTTGCTGGGACCAGAGTTTAATAGAAAATCTATACTTATCACAATGAGCCCAACACTTTTTAATAGATCTTTATAGACCATTTATCTTGAAGACAATTAACTTATTGTTTGTTCTAGAAACGCGGCATTTTGCTAGGTATTGAGGAGTTATATAGTATATAGTTTTTGATATGTATACAATGAAACAATACTATTGCAAAAATACAAGAATTTATCGTTACTTCTCTGATAAAAAGATCAAAAGAAGATAAACTTGGTCCAGATCTCCCTACAACAGCACACCATATCAGTTTATAAATGATAATGGTTAAGGGGGTCAGACCACCCACAGTTAGCTGTTCTCATGAGTCTGATACATAAGAATAGAGAGTTCTCTATGACGGGTTTATGCAGCACAGCCATCTGTTATCTGAATCTGTATCACCTGGTTCAGACATTACCACAGGGAACGTAGCTGCCATCTCCTTTTATCATATGCTGAGAACATTGATGGGAGGGCTGGTGTGTTGATCCCCGCAATCTGATATTCTGGACTATTCTTGGTCATTATTAGTATTTGTGTCTGGAAAAAGAGGAATGGGAATTCATATTCGACTAATTTAGTTCTTCAGCTGGCTTGGGTCACAGAGAGAAGAAGGTTCGTGCCAACATGCCGGCATTGCAATCTCCTCTTGCTGCCTTATTTTCACACAGTAATATCTGGTGTTTATTCATAAGATCACATAAGTATATGTGCTATGAACCCAGCCAGCAACTAATTATTTAAAAGAAAAGATGATTTCAAGACTAGACTAGGCCGAGGAAGAGTATGGACTTGAACTCTAATAGTAGCAAGCTATAATACCCATTTACTAAAGAATGGTTGCACTAAGTGTGTTTGCCTGTGTATAATGCAGAGGACACCAGATTTTTGGCGCCTGTTCTTCATGAATCTGACGCACCACCCCGGAACTGGCTGTCAGAGCAGCCCACTTTATTCTGGTCTACAGTAACATGGGGCGTGCGACACACTTCTGTCGGACTTGTAGTTTCATCTGGCGCACGAGGCACATGATGGCCTAGTGGAGCACCGCTCACAAAAAGGTCATGGTGTGACACAATTGTGGTGGCAGACACTTCTCAAATACCTGTGAAGCAGTTAACACTAGAAGAACGTGCAAAGTCCACCAGAAAACTGGCGGAAAGCCCTTAGTAACTGTGCCCCTATGGTTGTGACAATCATAAGCCAACAGTATAGGGATATTCCCATGAAGACAACAATTCTTAAATACTCAGAATGACAAAATAAAAACATTCTCTAGACCAAAGGGGAATCAGGGGGATGAGCAGGAGAAAACATAGAATTGGTGGTTGTTAGAGAGAAGGGGGCATAAAGATGGATGGGGAGGGAATAGAGGAAGAAAAAGCAAATTGGCAACAGAGAGTTGGGGCATGAGAGACAGGATGGGGGCAAGGGAGGGGGAAACCTGCACAAAAGTGCAATAGGTGGGGAATCATAGATGGAGGCATGAGCAATAAGCCAGGGCCAACATACAGAGATGGAGTAAGTAGTCTTTACTCAGACATTAATCCAATGATACTCTCTGTCACAAACCATCCTGAAACATGTTCTGAAGATCAGACAAGATTTAGATTTTAGTCAGGGATTATACACCCAGTATGTCTTTTGTTGAACCAAAATTGGTATTTATGTAAGGTAAAAAACGTTTCTAGCTTACTTTCAAAGCAACATTTATTTTAGGAAAATTGTCAGTGTTAGTTAAGTGATAATTAAATGTTACCATTTGTTTGGTATATATGTTGTTTACAAATATACATTTATTATTATTTGAAAGGTCGTTTAGAGGGATGGTAAGAAAATATTCACCTACTTTGCTGGGAAGCCTTTTCACTTGCCTCGAAATAAACATCATCTAAACTCCTGACCCAAGGGTTTCCATACATTCCGCGCACGTATTGTTGAGCTTATGCTGGTGATTTGATGAAAGGTGCTTGCAAGATGATAACTGATTGCGCGGAGGAAGATATAATTCCCATTCAAAAATAATTGCATGTTAGACATAATAGTGGGGTGAATCAGAGGGATGTAGTTACCTTGGTCTGATAGGGCTTGACATTAAAAATGGTAATTTAGGAGAACATCAATTGATAAAAATATTTTACTTAAGGATTTATAGAATATGCAGATACGGACACTTGAATATGTTATGGCAAATAGTATCTGTATATAAATATAGATACTAACACAGTTGTAAGGCAAAAGGAAATGATATAGTTTTTCATAATGAAACTAGCGGCTTGGAGCTTGCATCTCTACCTCCACGATACCAACGAGAAAAGCGAATACTATCTATAGGTCGTGGATTACACCACAGATATGTGGCACAATAGAACTCCATTTCTCCTTTGGAGTTCATAAACTGGCTTTCCAATGTTCCACATATTTATACTTGTTTTGCTAATGATATTATACATAAACATAATGATACTATAATTTTCGATCAGCCGAGGGTTAAAACCTTAACATGAGTCCGGACTGGGGCACATGTATCATAAATACCTGGCTTCGTGTCTGTTTTCTGTTTTTGAGACTTTTCTTGGCAATTTTCTGCGGGGGAGAAGTGGTGAGTTCACAATATCTTAGTGGTTGTTTCCCATATTGAAACCTGGTGGTCGTTTTGTCTTTAGTGAACAAAAGCCGGCCAACAAAAACTCCAATAGTCGCATCTAATTTCTACAGGACAGCCTTAGAGATTTTTTTAAAAGTCGCAACTTTCAAACTTCATATCTGGATTCAGGTGATAACAGGGAACTAGAGAAACTAGACATGGCTAACTTTGAAAGAAGACAGTTTTAGGTGGCAAAAAGGCAGCACCTGAAAAGTCTCAAAATGTTAAAGAAAAAGCAAGTCTAAAGTTTGATACTGTTCCACACGTATTTCATTCTGGTATAACACTTGTAATTGGTAATTGCAAATGTAATTGATGGATGAGACAAAACACAATCATCATAAGGAGATAGAATTATAATTGAGCAGTCAAATCGGGCCCTTACCCGCAAGACATGTATGAGTTAAGGTGGACATTGCTCTGTATTAGGCAAGATGACCAAACGTACCAGGGAGCGTAGTTACCGATGTTAACGTCATGTGGGGGACTTGGAAAGACCATTGTCGACTCCCTGCAGGAGCGAGACTGCTCGACTGGAAGGCTGTATCAGCAGAATCATGCAATAGAGGGTAAACAAACCGACTTCACCACTCTTGTTCGCCGCCTGAGTGTCGAGGGTCGAGATCTCTTAGTCTTTCCTGGAGAAAATCTGACTGACATATCTACCTATGGGCCATGATACTTCCTGCCTCCTCTTGTTGGGAATGGGCGGCACGCACACTGCTCCCTAAGCCCTCCATTCCACCTGGCGGCTCACCGGCTCACTTCTTGCTTAAACTCCTCAAACTATAGCACCTTACGAGATGCGCTTCTCGCTGTCGGCAGAGAGCAGGGATAATAATAAATGGCAAACTGCATGAGGTCCATGGTTATTTCTGCAGTACGTGTCATGACTAAATGGCTAGGGGAGTCCAACTTTGAAATACACCCAATGCTCTCACTCCTGCTAGAATCGCATTTTGTGAACGGGGATCAAGGCCTGGTTCTTGACACCATGGAGTAGTCTCAAATGTGGTTGGAACACGGGGTGCTCCCCACGGTTCTCCCCTCAAAGAGGACTTGATCCTCGTTCTGGTGGCGTGCTCTTCCAGGTGTTTAGCCAATAAGCAGATCAACAGGGAGCCTCTATCCTTTTGCCATTCACTGTAAGTGGGTTGGGGGGGGGGGTGAGAAATCTCCCTAACTCCTTTGGAGCTCGGTTAGATGCAATATAAGTGCATTATTTGGTTCATATGTTTTATGCATCTTCTTATGCCCCCTTTTTTTTCTTTCCCGCCTTTTTTAGGGACGAAATTGTTAGCCCTTTAATATGCTGACTTCTGAACTGTCTTCATCGACTTCAGATTGGGATTTATGCCGGTCTATGCCTATGTGCTGGTGTCTGAGGGAAGGAATGGGGGTTGGGGTTGATATGACAACCTTGGGAGAGTAAACTGTGCATATACCTAAATAGCGATGAATCATCAGTACTTCAGCCGTTGCTAGGAGTAGGACAGGGTTTGTAGTATGAAGGCGCTCTCAATCCGCTGCCAAAGGCCATGTCAGTAACGGCTAGCTCAGCGATGTAAAGTAGAACTGGGAAAGGGGTTCTTCACACAGCTTCCAATTGTAATAAAAATCTGAAAAAGCATTTTCAGTTCTTAGTGCATGGTCTGACTTTTTATATGTTCGAAAACGCATTGGTCTGGTACCACTCATGCACATTTTGTACTCTGTGTTTTTAATGTGACCAATAACCCAAGATTTTTACTACAATGGAGTGCGTGAGACCGGCTTTTGCCACGTTTCATGCTTTATATTCATAGGAGTCCCTGTAAGTGTGGGTGGGAGATCAGTACGTTTGGAATGAGGTCTTGGACAGGACTAGGTGGGTTACAGTGCGTCTGCCCATCTCTCCCACAACAGTGTTCGCAACTCACTTGCTGAGAGAGCTGCGGACGCTGGAAGATGTTTGGCGTGGTTTACACTGCATTTACACTAAAGCACTCTCTCCTGCTTCTCCCACTGCTTAGTAAGCTCCATGTCCCACATAGATGATGTGGCCTGCATTATCTGATCCTTCCTTTGTTAGAGAGGTCCGATGTATTTATTCCCATTACAAGCTGTGGTGTAACGCGCTCTTTGCGGGACAACTCTCTCCCCACCCTCCTGCCTGGATGCTATAGACTTGTTGTTCGGAGAACATACTGTCCATGGCATGCACGATCCTAAAAGGCGCTGCTTCCAACTGAGACTTCGCTGAACTTGGCTGGCATTGCAATCGGACATAGCATACAGTATGACGCACCTCTCAGACAAACACCTCGCATAGATGGTGAAATGAAGGTTCATGTGCCATCGACTCATTGTGTACAAACAAATACTAAACGGTACACTTTTCTTTTCCAAAAAGCAGAACTACTCTCAACATGGACCGTCGTGGAACACTGTAGAGCTGCCGTCTGAAGATAGACCTCGTGCTCCTACTTTGGTTACTGAGTTCTTTTGACCGGGTTGACTCTTCTATGTGACATGAGGAGCATTGGAGACTTTATGGCAGCCCTGTAGTTCCTCTACATACACAGTGACTGCATCGGGGAGACTAGGCTGACACCTTAGCTCGTCTTTACCCCTGAGATTTTGGCTCTGGTAGCCCCTTCTCAGCAAGCTGAAAAAAAATTGCAGTGGTCATCTTCTGGTGCCGATGGCCTACCGGCGTATTCTATATGCAACATACTGACATCCTGGAACCTCCGTACCATGTAACTGTATGGAGGAGGCGCACCTATGTAGTCCCTCCTCCATCTCCCTCGTGCAGTCTAGATATAAACAAACAAAAACTCAGATTTAATATATTAATTGCATATTCAGTAAGTTGGCATAGTATTTCAAAATTGATATACCGTATAGCACTCGGTTATAAGCCTGACACCGAAGTATCGAAGCGGCCCGGCCCTAATGTTACCAGCTCCAAACCTGGTTAACACCTATTGACTCGAATCAGTATAACGCTGAGAGTGGAAAAAATGCATTGGTCTCAGCCGTTCCCAGTATATAGGGTCATCAGCCGCCCAGTAGTAACACCTGGCCAGCCCCCTGAAGCATCTAAGCCTGCGCATGTCTCCCCTGAAGTATAACAGCCTGACAGCCCCCCTGAAGTATACAGTCCTGCCAGACCCCTTGAAGTATCAGCCTGGGCAATGCCCCTTGAAGTATACACCCTGCAGCTCGCTTAAGTAGTGCAGCCCTGCCAGGCCTGCATGCGCCGCGCCCCTTAAGTGCAGCGCGGTCCGCGCTTGCCCCATAATACTGCCAGCTCGCCGGTCGCACATAGTACCTGCCATCTCCTTTGATTATTTTTTTTAAAAAACTCTTCTACTATCTCACTACCAGGTGGCTTCCTTGATGCTCCGTCTCTCCTGCGTAACCGTTCCGAGTCTCCTCTCTGTGTGGTATCAGCCGGCAGATACATCTCAAGCAATCTGCCAAGTCTGGCAATAGCAATATCACGTGGCGTTGGTGTCCCGACTGAAGACGTCGACGCAGCAGGCGACCGTCGGGTTGCGTTTGTGATAATGTGCGTCATCCCGGTCAGATCTTGATACACATCAGAGTACGAACCGATCGGCGCGGGGTAAACAGAGAGGAGCGCGCTGAACTAGGGAGCCGCGCGGACCATCAGGCCTCCGGAGGGTGCGTCTGGAAGCTTTTTTTTGTTTTTTATGACCGTGTATAGGCCAGTAGGGAGGTTTTTCAGCACTTTTTTGTGGCTGAAAAAACTCGTCTTATACACAAAAGTATCTTACGGGGCACATATTTGTCCATGTTATGATATTCCATCATTTCCAAAGATTTGGCAATACGCTTAATGAAGTCATAAAATTATTTAAAGCTTGGAAAAATACAGAGATATTAGATAACTTATCTCATTTCTTCCACTAAGTCCATGCGTCCCCCTAAGGACTGTTCTTGTCATGAGGGCTAAGATATATGACTTGCTGTTGTTGAAAAATGATGCATAGAATTAATGGATCGGTTTAGGGTAAACAGATTCATATTCAGTGGCAGTAATTAGAGTAAGAACATATGGCTGCAGTTCGAGCAAAAGGTCACATATTATTATAAATTATGGTAAACCCTATTAATGTAGATACTCGCTAGAGGCAAGGCCTATTTTAAAATTATAGAAAAAAACTAAACATACAAATGGACAAGATTCAAATTCACTTCTCACATTTATTTGATACAAATACAACAGGAGGGCGGATAATAACTTTCTCCCCAGAGTGGCACTAAGAAAATTCATAAATTGACTTACTGGTTTCCTCCTCATTAATGCGTTAGCAGTCCAGGAGTATCAGCTTTTATTTACAACTTATGCTAATGTTCCTTGTGGTTTCTACAATAGCAGCGTCTATGTGTCAATCTAGTATTTGCCACTTTGCCTTCTTATACATTGGGCCACCTCAAAAGATGAAGAAATGCATCACAAGATCCAGTGTTATGAATTGCTTGGTTTTTAGCTATCTATCTTTAGTAAGGTGAAATTTCACTTTTACACAAGAAAAAATGTGGCTGTGCCCTCTTTTTACAACGTTTTATCGCAGACTGCTTTGTGGATACCACCTGAATTGGTTCACTCAAGTGATTCAGCATTCCGTACTACTTACTTTTACTTGGGGGCAGACACTCTCATGCTTCTTTCTTTACGTGTCTAGCTTGTTGAATAGGAGTGAGCAGATCTATGTGATAGCAGGTCTGGTATTACTAGAATAGGATTGACAAAAATAATTGGCATTACAGGTACTGACAGTTTTGTTCGCTCTATTAGAAAGAGGGTCTACCTTCAAGGAGAGAAATAAATTAGATAAACAAAAGAAGTTTGTGGAAATTGTGCTTTTTATTTATCTCACTGTGTGGGTAAATTATATTGTAAGGGCCAAAAAGGCAGATGCATAACTGTTAAAAATATAGAATATCTCTCCAAATAAGAAGATCCTCTCAGAGTCTGTCCGACAAGGCCATAATAAAAAACATCATGTTACTACTACATTTGCAGTATGTCATATATAGTTTTTATGTTTGTGAATGAAAAATAAAAGATCAACAATTCTAGTAGTAAAACGTAAATTGTTAGAGTAGCCTTATAGCGCATGGTGTAAAATAGAATGATAATATGATATTATAAAATTAGTGGGCTTAACACAAAAATTAGTGTAGCTTTTTATTCTTCAGGCCATGAATTCCGGTGTCTTATGTTGTTTACGGTTGACACATGTCGGTGACGGGGACTCCCTGTTTTAAGTTGCATGCTAACATATTCATGTTATGTAACATGTGTTATCCATTTTTTGAGTCTTTTTATAATAAGATGATCTTAGAATGTGAGGCAATGTTTGTCAGAGAAGCAGTAAATATAGTGCATTTTCATACAGTTCCTGCAATCAAATATGGCACAGCCTTTTTAAACTTTAATCTTTATCTTCTTCCATAAATTGCTGCTCGTTGGAGACTCTGTGTTATATGGTTCTTGTAAATAATAAGTATATTAATACAATATGATCATCGTGACAGGGGCTGATTTATGTGCTGCATTTTGTTTCAGAGTTTTTATAAATAAGTTATGTGCTGCTAGTAAGAAAAAGGGATGTTACTGATTGAAGTAATAGAAAAAAGAATTGAAAATACAGTAGAAGTTACGCATATTGCAACGGCAGAAGCCCCCGCTAAAATCATAAAATATAATGTATTAGTGCGTTTCCTTTAAACAGTATAATAGATATATAATAAGTTCTTGATAAAAATCATAAGAATAAGTAATATGTATCCGTCAGGCGGATAATATATTCACTCCAAATGTGCCCTATGAAAATGATGAATAAAAAAGCCCACGCTCATACTATCGAAAAAAAATAGTGTTCATAGTGTCCCTGATGAGGGAACATTATACATAAATGGCTGGAGGTCAAGCATGGGCACCTAAGAATACATAATTAGTTCATGGCTGGTACAGCCTTGTAACTAAGCGTGAATGCTGTGATATGAAATGTATATATGTCTACCACCTACAGGACCTGGCTTTTCAGCACATAGTATGTTGCTGATTAGGATAAGTACATGGGTTCTGGTTCATGAAGGAAAGTAGGAACATATGAGAACAGTACATTGTAGCTAGTGAGGACAGTGCAATGTGTGGGAGCCAGCTTTGAAATTGGCAACAAAGGCATAGTAACAGTGCATACGATACTGAGTCCCTTTCAGCTTTAAGGTTGTCCTTTAAACATAGTATAATTAGGTCCAATTTAGTGATTTTAACTGCTTACCTTTATACTGTGCATAAGTGTTCATCATTTGCAAGTGTTCACAGGAGCGTTGAACACTGATCATCTAAAATCAAAAAAAAAAATTTTTTAGTAGGCTGTACTAAAAAACACTTTGGGAGGAATTAAGGGAATTCGCCATTTCACAAGAATTAATGTTGTTATTTGTATATTAAAAATTTATACAATTTTCGCAATAATCTTTTCTGTTATCAAATCTCACCAGTTTCGATGGTAAGGGGTGCAGGGTCGTAGTAATCATCAGCGAGAGCATCAGAGCTGTGTGATATACAACGAGCTGTGCACCTTGTAACATGGTCAGATTTCTCGGTCCACTGGAAGATCATAGGAGCTTCTTAAGTAGAAGGACAAAAGCAGAGATAGAAAACCTTAATAATTGATAAGAAAATATATTGACGAAAATTGTATAACTGTTGTATAATAGCAAACAATAACATTAATTGCTGAAATGGGATTAGCCGCCTGTTAATGTTCGCACGTCGGCTCTATAATCATCAGCTAAAATGTATTAAAGGTTTTTTTAATTGACAATTATGCATATTTCATATGACTTCTCCTTGTATGCTGTTTCTTCAAGAAAAAGAAAAAAAGAAAACAAATCAAATTCGCAAGACATATGTTAACATAACTCAACTCCAATATCCTGATTTCGAGCTAAAAGCATATAGTGCAGTCATCCACTGCCACTTTATAGGTGTACACATGCTTAGTAAACAGGGTTTGAACGCCCCTTTTGCCTTCAGACCTGCCTCAGTGCATAGATTACACAAGGTGGCTGGAAGGGCATCCTCAGAGATTCGGGTCCATTTGACATATTTGAGTCATCACCACATGCCGCAGATTTGTCGGATGCAATCCATGATGTCGAATATCCAACTTCCGCCAACACATCCCAAAGATGCTTCTATGGATTGAGATCTGGTGGACTGTTGTAGGCATTGAGTACAGTGACTTACATTGTAATGTTCAAGAAACCAGTCCTGTAGATTGATTCCAGCTTATAAAATGGCGGCATGTATCCTGCTGAAAGTATGGGCTACACGCAGAATGTTGGGGTACATTGTGAGTCTATAAATGGAGTGGACATGGTCATAGGTCAACCAATACTCAGGTAGGCTGTCGGTCGTGCGCAACGATGCGTTTCCAATTGGTAGCAAGTGGTCCTCAAAGAGTGCTCAAGAAAATATTCCCCCACACCGATGCAACACGCCACGGCCACGCACGCTCAAGCCTGAACGCGTTGATATCAAGGGCATGGAGGGATCACTGCTTTCTATGTGTGTCTGACGCCATAATTCTGACCCTACATCGCGAATGTCGCGCTAGAAATCGAGACTCATCAGACGCAGGCAATGTTTTCCATCTTCTATGTCCAATTTCGATAGCTAGTGCAAATTGTAGCCTCAGTTTCCTGTTATATCTGAAAGGCGTAGTGCACCCGGTGTGGTCTTCTGATTCTTAGCTGTAAGCCCATCTGCCAAAAGTTCGACGTACTGTGTCTGTTCAGAGATGCTCATTCTGGAATACGCACGGGTTGGCCGATCGTTGTAGGCACTGTGTGCCTTTATGCAGCTCGAACCAGTCTGCGCCATTGTCACTCTGATTCCTAGGCTATCAACAGGCATTTCCGGCCCACTAGAGACTGGCGCTCACTGGATATTGTTTTTTCTTTTTACGAGGCCAGTGTCTGTGTAAACTCCTATGCAGATGGTTGTGTGTTAAAATCGCACGTAGATCAGCAGTTTTCTGAAATACTTAGGACCAGGCCATTCTGGCACCTAACAGACCAATGCCACGTTCAAAGGCACTCAAATCGCCCTTTCTTCCCCGTACCTGATTGCTCGGTTAACTGCAGGAGATTGGTCTGACCATGTCTACAGCTAAAATGCACGGAGCTGTCCGCCGCATGGATTGCTGATAGAAAATGAATGTTAACGAGCAGTGGGGCCGGGAGTGGGAGTGTATAGTTAGCATAGAATGACACTAATATTAGAAACTGATATACATGTGGTGAACTATTGATCATTATGGTGTGCATCCAGGTGTGAAAGAATACTTGCAACTGACTCTTACTTGGGCAAACTTTAAAACAAACAAACTGGAAAATATTAACCTTAAAGTGTCTTGGATAGCTGCTATGGTCATGGACATCGATAATGTGCCCACCTCTCAATTGTGCACTTTATTAGTGTTCACCTTGGAGTAGCATGCCACTGACAAGGTTCAGTCATTCTAATGGAGGCTAGCAGCATGCTGGAAAGAAGTATTTATGGGTAGATTGTAATATTCTGTTTTCCAGAATTTTTTTGCAGCACGCACAGATGAAATATTTTATTCTCATACTCACTGATTTATTCACAGGGTGGTTTATGTAAGGTCATCGACACAACGTATATAATATAGTGTAAGAAAGTGAAGGTTGTCACATGTTGGGAAACCCTATCTGTCTGCTACAGGGCATATGAAGGGTGTGTGGTAGAAAAGGCCCTGGGTTTGTCTGCAGTAACCCTAAGGGTTAACTGCAGACATATAAGCCCGACTAGAGTTGTTTTGTCTCGTGTTGACCTAGCAAAACAGACAGCATTTGTAATGGTCCGTACTGGGCCTGGTGATTATGGAGTGAGGGTAGTGCTGAATAGTGGGATCTCATACTCGCAACGCCGGGCATTCGCGTTCCTGGGGTTTTGTGATGGCCCACAGGTCGGGTCCAGTCGAGCCTGCGTTAGAGGGCCTGATTTAGTTCGCAGAAGCGGTCAGAACAGTAGGATAGCGCTAACTGGAGAGTGGCGAAGCTGATGATTGCATTCTCACAGCCAAAGGTAACTGAGGGTCTCTTGTCTTATGCTGGCCAAGAGCAGGTGCCAGGGCATGCCTCGGTACCGGATGCTAGGCGTCGTCAAAGTATTAGAACAGCGCCCTTAGCGCGGCAGGAATTACTTTGTAATTCGTCTTTTTGGCATTGCCGAATGCTTACTTAGGGGCCAGTGTGCGATGAAGCGAGGGTGAAAACTTGGTTATGAGGAAACAGTGGGAAGCGGGAGATGGTAGGTGGATCAAGTGTGTTGGGTAGTTGTGGAGGTCAAACAGCTTAGAATGGGGGGCACTGGTTAAGACGTGTACAGGTAAGAGTAGTAAGTATGGCAGGAGCCTGCACTGCGACGTGGCAGATATGAAGCGAACTAGCCAAAAAGAGGAATGCAACGCAAACAAGAGGTGGAGGCAAGAGGTAGATTCATAGGTTAGAGTGAAATGAATACTCATGTACGATTGACGATGTTAATGAGGAGTTTATGTTACTGATGTTGAATACTATGAATGGAAGTTCATAAACATGTGAACTTTTATAGGGATTGCGATGGATGGTAGTTGAACGTTAGACTGAGCTGGACCTACACGTAGAAAAAGCTTGAGCTATGATATTGAGAGGATAATCCTGAATATGTTACGGAGCATATAAGTATGGTCGAAGTACACAATTGTTGCATGGATAAGGAGCGATGTGGTAGATGGGACAGGGTATAGACAGGGGGACTTTTTTCCTATTTGAAATGTTCTAGTTGAAGGGAATAAATTCTTAAGTTGGACTTAAACTGATGTGTACTGAAAGCTGGTCCTGGTGATACTAGTCAAGCTACATTATGTAGCAATGTCTCAGCAACTCTATGACTATGCTGAACAGTCTCTAGTGATCTACATTTAGCGAAGTTGTAAGATGGGTTTCATTAGGTGAATTTTTAGCTATGAAGTCTACTCTTATAAACATTTTAAAGGGCTGTTTAAAAGTATAAAGTTAAAATTGCGTGAAGTTCGTATCAGTGCATATTTTTTTAAACTTTTCAATATGAATCATTACTACGCATACAATTATTTGTTACGGAGGGCTTTGATATTTTGATAATCATATATCTTCGGTAGTATAATTGACAGTGAATGAACATGGTTTTCTTTGTAGAATGTTTTAGTTAGAGAGGAATAAAATTTTATACAGACTGGGACATTGAATATTTTGATGACTGGTAATATTGGTTATGATACATATTTGGTAGTATGTGCATGGTTTCAGTTGATATGCGCCTGAAAGGTCTATGACATAGCGAGTTCGTAGGGGGAGTTTCAATCTAACTTTTTCGTTCTACATTAAATTTAAGAGCATAGTAAAATGATAGTAAAAAAAAAATTGGTACAGTGTGCTATCAAGTTGCAGTATTTTTTAGATTCCACAGCGTTAACCTCGGAATGAATGACCTTTGGCGGTCGTTTTGACCGTGACTACAGATGTATAGCTGGGGCAACAGGGTCAGCCTCTTTAGAGGGCGTCTGTTTAGATGGAGAGGGAGAATGTGAATTATTTTAACCTGAATTTTTCTTATAGCCTTCTTCGTGGTCGCTAATGGTGTTCTATAAGCGCTGAGAAGCAGCTAGAAAGCCCGGGGCATTTCATTTCCTAGAAGTCAGTACTATGGAACCACCATTGTCATTGTGGGCTGTAGTAGTGAGCTGGGTCTAAATTACGCAGGCTCTGGTTAAGCTATAACATGATCCTGGGTCCGTGGCACCTGTATTCTATCAGGAGCTTGTTCATGCTCTTGTGAGAAAAGGCGGTATAACGGACTTTTCATTCTAGTGGGCTTCTTCATTGTTACCGGCAACTCGGGTATAATCCGGAGCTAAAACTGTATGTTGTGCGTTTTGGGATTCCGTAGTGTTGAGTGCTACTATATTTTTGCTGTATACATATGACGCTAATGTTCTATACTAGATTTCTAGGTTTTCTGTATGTGCGTTATTGTTTTCTTGTACGCAATAATATACTTATTAGGATGATTTGTCTATACTTGGAGTCTTTGTTGGGTACATATTGGAGTGAAATCCGTATAGTGACTAGTTAGTGGTCCATTCTCACATTATTATGTATGTATTGCAGGGCAATGCCCTGCTGGTTACCTTTAGGCAGTTAACAAGCATGACTTCAAGAAGCTAATACATGATTCAGAATTAAAGGCGCTAATCAGTATATCTATTCAGGAGGGGACGCCGTTTCTAACTGTAGATCGGCCGGGCTGTTTCAGGGTCGTTGAGCTTGTCTAGGTACAGTGTAGGTAAGTGGTTTAGCTGTAAGAAGCTTCGACTAGGGTCAGGAGATTGTCTTTACGGAGACTTTGCACAATTAAGGACGACTCTTTGCAGGCATGGGAGACTTACAGCCACTGAGGTCCACTGGGGATTGTGAGTAATCATACTGTCTTGTGTAAGCATCCATGCCAGTTATGCGCGCGTTTGCTGTTGCAGAATGTGGCTAAGAGTGTGAATTGGGGCGGCAAATGTCCTAGTCAGCTTTTCGACCGTCTTGTTTTTGTGGTAACTTTTCTTGGCCTTTCTGACTGGGTAGTGTATCTGTCATTGTGTTTTTTCGTATTGATGACCATTGGCGATTTGGTCTTTAGAGTGAATTTGCAGACTTTTTAAAACACAAAAATTGAGCAATAGCGTCATCGCAAAAGTCGGGGCAATCAGCTCAGCTTATTTGATACGGTCATGGTCAGGGGCAGCTATAGATTTGCGCAAAATTGCGACTTTTTGGACATGTTGTTAGAAAATTAGGAACTTATGCATATTTGATTCAGGTGAATATTCGGGAAAACACGCAAAGAAACTAGGCACATTGGAGAACTTTGAAGGAAGACGTTTAAAGACGCAAAAAAGTCGGGCATAGAACAATGCATCATGAAAGCCGCCCGCCATGAACAATATTTATCAGAAAAAGCAAGCCAAAGTTTGATACATGTCGGTCCTCTTTGACTTTCCTCTGTTCTTTTTAAGTGTGACATTTCTTAATTGTGAAGCTGTGTTTTAGTTCCTGTCTGTTCGGCGCTCTGGCTTTTTTTTGTCGGCTATCAAGTGGGCTTTCGAGAAAGAAATTGCTAGAGACAATCACTTACGGCCAATACACCATAAGCTGATATCAATAACGGCATAAAAACTATGCTGTCTTAGTGACTATACACGCATGCAAATTGTTTGGTCACAGCCTTAATTATTGGTGTCACAAATACCACTCTTGGCACAAAGAATGTTAAGACTAGGTGCCTTTTCAGCAACTGTGTTGCTGACAATATTGGGCTTAGACATTCGGGTACTTAGGTTCAATCAGCTTATCACTTTCATTATAGCTTGCTGGATACTCACTAGGTATCTGACAGCATAGAAAAGAGAGTATTAGACGGCTGAAAATGAAGATCCTTGAGATGACACTTCTCTCAGCTCTGTAACTCTGCCCAAAACAAACACAGTCGCTTCGCATACATACCGCCCTCTTCCCTCCTCTATCCTGGAATAAAGATCTATATTCTGTCTGGGCTTTAGGGCTTACTCTCTCCTCCAGATGCACATGTGTTGTTTGCACAAGAAGTCAGTTGTGTGTGTGTGAGGCTCGTCCTGGAATGGCAAGGGTGGGAGCCACTGCAGAGAGAATGCTCAGCGCACCAATAATTTTGGTAAGCACAGACTGGTTAGAGGAGAAAAGGTTCGGGAATTATGAATGTGTGAAAGGCTGGATTTTTTGTAATATAGTCATTGAATTAGAGAATGTATTATTTGTTCTCCTGAGTATCATTTAGAAACTTTCTTCGTTTACTTCCTAAGATTGTTCAGTGTTAACATGGAAATCCTGTTATGGGCTGAGCTCTAAATCTCTAGTAGAAATAGTTATTCTGGGTCAGAGTTGAAGTAGCATGTCGAAGAATAGTGTCAAGGGGTAAGGTGGCAGCGCCGAGGGGATACTCCCCGAATACCTCTCCCTGGACATCATTATCTATGGATTTCATTCATCCTGATTTTGCGCGTGTGCTCTCTGGCGGAAACTTCATTTGTGTGGTTTGCGGTAGATGTTTTTAAATACTTATTCTCTAGTTTTCCACTGTGACGTAGTTACGCTACCCAGTGGAATCCAGTAGCAGCCATTGAATGTTTTGCAGTCCATATTGCTGTTTATTTACAGGCATTCAGATAAATATTGTCTAGGGTATGGGGGGGTTGTAGTTCATCATTTCAGTCTGGAGAGAATTTTGTGACTCATTGGAGAATCTCTCTATTTCTACTGTAAAGCATTTCATCACTGAGACATTGGGCAGACAAAGAGACTGCATTCAAACACTAAGCTGTTTTTTTTTATAACTCAGTATAAACTATTTATTAAAGAGATAATTAAAAGTTTGTTGCTGGCATCTTCTTATACTATACCAAGACTGACTGGAAACCTTGACAAAGTAGTAATCTGTTATTTTCTTAATAATTACACCCCTACCCACCAACCCCTCCCCCTCACGGTCCATTCCTCCTCTCTGTTCCCCCTCCTCATGCCTGATTGATAGGCTGCCATGTCGCAGATGCAGGACGCCCCTACCTCTCCCCTATTGTCCCTCACATAGCCCTGATGTCTTCCTATGCCTTCGAGCATTTCTGTTGTTCAACAGTACCGGACACTCCAGTCCTTCATAGATTGGCTTGGTATACGTCTTAATTGATTTTCGTTTTAATATACTCCTGCAACGTTCCTATTGTGAAGGTAGAATCAGCGGCATTATTCTTACTGTCTAAGGGTGGTAGGAGAATTCTAACAGGTGCTGGAAAGTTAGTCTTTCGCCTGATATAATATTTTTGCTACTGTAGAGCTGTTTGAGAGTGTTTTTGTTTCCAATACCGCAGGCGACAATAGCAGTCCTCATCTATTTTTTCTATAACAAACAAGTTCTAACACAGGATTAGAACCGCTGGCGAGATATACTTGTTCCTCTTGCTCATTATGTGTTGACCCCTCACAATTCTGTTTTTGGTTTTGCAGCAACTCTGGTGGAAAATTTGGCGGAAGGCAGTGCAACGCATCTGTTTCTGGCAGACATTCCACGTTCTTTTAAGGTTGCAAAACTGCTTGCCAGCAGATATTTACAGTTTTGCAAGCTGTTTTTAGTTAATTGGACCATAGAGTTAGTTAACCCTACAGCAGGCGAAATGACTTCCAATGTAGCTCATCTGGCGTTGTCCAGCTCGCAATTGCTCTGCTCGAACCTGACTAACGCTATCCTCAAGACAGTCAATCATATCGGCCAAACAGAGATGGCTCTCCCTGTTTTCTTCTTGTAAGGA
Source organism: Engystomops pustulosus (assembly GCA_019512145.1). Classification (NCBI taxonomy): domain Eukaryota; kingdom Metazoa; phylum Chordata; class Amphibia; order Anura; family Leptodactylidae; genus Engystomops; species Engystomops pustulosus. Next base: position 127,049,074 of record CM033643.1, read on the forward strand.
GAGCTCTTACTTCACCGCGAATGTAGAGGTTTAAGATAGTTCATATCTTAAAATCCAAAATATATTCCCTTGATGATTTATTGCTCTGACGGAAATTTCTATGGAATGGTCTGTCATACAGTTAAATCTCTTCGCAGGCATACAAGATTAAAATAAGAAGAAAGGCAAGGGAAAAAAGACAGTTTCTGGACATGCTGACCTTGGTTTAAAAGTTTAGTATGCTTCTTATGTTTAGTTGAATTCTCATTCTCGTTCCTTATTCTTCAGCTTACCTCATGGTTATTTAGTTAAAACACGCCGAACAGTATGGTCCACATGTGGGTATATTTATCATAGACCATATACGGTATGTATGTGAAAGTCCGTATAAGTGTTAAATCTGTCAGTTTCAGTGACGTATGGTGGAAGCTTTATGTGCGTAGTGTCCTATCCTCTTGGTCTATGAGGAGCATATATAGAGGGGCTCACTCTTACAGTCCCAAAATTAGAAGTAGTCCAAAGTCTTGGTATCAGGGCTCTACCCCTCAAAAAAATATTTTAATAGGACCTAGTTTCTCAAAGAATGGTATACTCACCACCCTGCCTCACAGTTAGGGGTAGTAGAGGAAAGTTCAGGTACCTCCTGTTTAAGAAACCACCAAAATGGTGGCCCACGGTTGCAGCCTTGATGCTTGTTGTTCGTTGATGCCATTCCGGTTGCCTGGTTGTCCAAATGATCCTGAATGAGTTTGTAGGAGTTTGGTGAAGCGTAGTCACAACTAACAACGCATGCCAAAACACCAAGACACCTTACCCTTTTTGTAAGTGGAGTTATACCTATTAAACAGGACGTGGTCAAGATGTTCCAATGTCAGTTAGAAAATTTACGGTGCTCCATTACTAAATCCATCCCCCTATAAGAGTTTAGGTACATTTTTTTTGTACTGTGGATTGGGGTGCTATAGGTAGCTTGTGGTTTTTCCGTGTTGTATACAGGTTATTGTTCACATCGTTCACTAATATCTCATATTGTTTTAATATTTCTAACTTCAACTTTTTAAATCATTTGCAAAAAGCAATATGATGTTAATTTAATTTGGTTGTTTGAGATGATTTATTATTATAATACAATGAAAAATGTGGACTGTGTTGGCATTCGGAGCCTAGTTACAATCTTAGATGCATTATATATTGTTCATGCTCAGTTCTTCATTATGTCTGGTCTGGTGGAGCCGGGGTTTTACTTCATAGTCTTCTTAAGAAGAAAAGCCCAAAAGCTTTGCCTTAGCTATTGAATAAACTTTTGCTGGGTCACCCAAAATGTCACCAGAGGAAGAGAAAGCTTGTTACGAAATCGAGAGAACTATTTGACATGAACTGAGATAAAAGGTGACAAAGAAGTCTAAAGAGAGTCTAATTTTTGTACTAATAAATGCTATTCCAATCACACATATCAAACGAGCTTATGGCGAACACAAATTATGAATCAAGTTAAAACAGTAAGAAAATGTGGCTGATTATAAAATGCTAGCAGTAAAGGCCACAAATTGGGAGGAAGAAGACTTACGATTCCAGTAGACCCGATTCGCATCCAATCTAAATTGTTAACAACTCCCCTAGTGGAAATTTGTGCTGTAGCTTACCCTTCCCCCCTATGCTCCTGCTCCCAATCTCTTTCCTCACAGTTTTTTCAAACTTTTTCTGACTAGTTGTAGTCTTATCAGGGCGGCCATCACGGAGTTTCCACTTAAATGACAGAGTATAGCGGATTTCCAATGTTCCCGTATAGCCTGTGTATATCGCACAGCACATGCCCTCCTAAGGATATAGATAGCACCTCACAGCACCCATCCACACACCCGGTCATTGCCAGCCGCCAGCACCAAAACCAATAGCGCCTAACAACGTTAATAACAAAGTAATTAAATGCATCTCAAGTGGCAGCCCCGGGTTGTCCCACTGTTACAACCTAGTACAAAGCTGGATTTATAAATTACTGTTACAATTGAAGTGCAATTGTTACACCAAAACAGTCTTTACATGGAAAATAAAAAGTTATAGATTTTGTAAGGTGGGGATGGGGGAGTAAAAAAATAAACCGCAAAAACGAAAAAAGGGTATGGTTGTGTTTAAGGGGTTAACAGACACCTAACTTCAGTTTGCACGCCCACTCTTGATAAAATGTCTGTCATTCTAAAGTGACTCCTGAAACACCCTCAGCAGAGGTTGTCAGTGAAAGCCAAAGAATTTGGTCTGCACCCACAGGATGGATCGTGCTAGAAAGAAAATCTCCAGGTTATCATTTCATCACTGCAACTGGAATAGGTGCCAGTTAGCAATGAACAGGGTAAGATCTTGCTCATCCTACAATTCTCCATACTTCGATTAGGAGAGAGAAAAAAATCAAAAGGCCAGACTCTACCTTTGATGAAGGCAGCATGTGGTGTAACAGAGGAGAAGTTGTCCACAGATCATTTAGGCTGGTGTGCACACATGCCGGTTTTGAAATCCCGTTTCTTGGCCCGTTTCGTTTTTTAGCAAGTCCGCTAATCTCACAAAAAAAACACATGCCGGTCTTTCTGAAATAACGCTTCCCCGTTTTGTGACCCTGTGGTAATAAGAACATGGTTAAAACGATCAAAAAATGGACGCGTTTTCACTCTTTAAACGCATGGTTTCTTTTCAGGGGACTGCTTAAATAAAGGCCCAACCCAACCCAACAAAAAAAAAAACGGGGGTTCTTCAATACGCCACGATGTCGCCAGCCTTCGAAAATCCACATTTTATGTTGATTATACAGTTGATATGACAACAAAGAAAGTGATAGTGCTAGAAGTGCTACGGTATAGAGGAAGATACAGACCAGAAAGAAAGTTCGCAGTTAAACCTGCATCTACGAACTTCCAAGCAATAGGGGCAGTTCCTGAACATCCTATGGTGTAGGACTGCGCATTGCATATTTTGTGTTTATTGATGTGTCTGTAATCGTTTATCATTTAAAAGAAGTTCCCTTTAATTGCTGAAGGGCAACATCAGAATAGTGTCCCCCTAAGGCTCGTCTGGTCCCAGTAACAGTCTGCTTTGTTTCATCGTGATCAAGTGATGAGTAAATATTTGCCTGGATGGTGTTCCATTATGTCGAAACTTGCGAGGTGCTTGTTATGTTCTACAAGCTGATATCTTCATCATATCGATTTAACTCGGCACCATCTCGCTAAACAGCTTCTGGACCCTGCCAGACAGAATTATGAAGTGGCCATCTGTAGGGTAACACATACATGCATCTAGGAGGGTTCATTTATTGAGGGGTTGCGTGTAGAAAGAAAAGCCACAGGAGATGAAGTGACGATTCAAGTTGGCCACAAGTCTCATCCTTCAGAGGAAGTAAAGTCAATAACTGTGAATGCTCATTGCTTGTAATTTTCCCATACATCAGGATGATTGCATCAGATTACCACAAATAATTAGAGCTGGCGATATAGTGCTAATGGGAATAATCTAAGACCTTGTGTGCATGCGGCGTTTACATTGACCACCATTAGAAGCCTTGCGTTCGTTTTTTTGTATGCATTTTATACGTGTACATTCATTTTTTATTAAACGTGTTATCTGTGGTTTATAGTGCTCCAATATTCGTAAAGTCCACTTTTCACAAGAGAAAAGAAACACCTTTTCGAAAGCTCGGATAGATTCACACTTATCTACAGAAATTAGACAGTTCTACAATAATAGGGCTATGTCGCTTTTATTGGGCTTGTGAATGTTCAGTTGTGCATCCGCGCCGTTTGGTCTCTGTGGTCATTTCAGTTTTTGTCTCCGAAGATCCCCCGCGCATCGTTTTTGTCTTAGTGTCGCAAAAGAAACTGAAGAATATGAACCAATTTGTGTTTGAATCAACATACACCTTGTTTTTTTTTCGCTTGTTTTGCTCTTGGGAGAAAAAACGCCTATTTGTGATGGATCTCATTGACTTCTATTGCCTTTCCATGATTCCGTAAAGTTAATTAAAAATTTATACGATGTTTCCTATATTTTTACCTTTTACTTTCCCCACGGGCCCGAAGGGATCGGTTGATGAAATTTCATCTCCTCCCCCCCCCCTTTTTTTTCACCTTCCATTTTTCTTTTTTTTTCCACAGTTTTTCTTTTAATTATTGTTAAAAGATCAGCCACTGTTGATAATAACTCTATAGATAACATCAATGGATTGTGAGCGATTTAGCAGTTGGAAATTACTACACGCACCAAAACAAGCCAAGTGATAAGAAACGCCATAATAGAGATACAGGAGTGATAAACCATTTGCAATTATAAAAGTGTTTTGTTAACACAATAAAAAATTTTTTAAGCGTTTAAAGGAAAAAAATAAATCACCTTTCACATGCCAGGGTTTCTGATTATTGATTTGTCGCGTTCCAGTTGGCCTCCCCCCTAGCCCCCCAGGCAACTCTTTACAATTTGATTCAAGTTACAAAGAAAAATGAAATTAAAGCCATAAAGAAATTTAAAACCAAAATCCCCCAAACAAACGATATATTTTTCTGTAAGGCAGAACTTAGCCACCTTTCAACATTACATTGTAAAGATGTTTATATTACTCAGGCACCTTCATTAATATCAAATGACGGTGAAAATTTAACTCATAAGCCATACCATTAAAAATCTTTACCCTTTGAATGGACACCTCACACAGGCGTCTGTTTGCCCACAGAAATATTTATTTACAATCACTATTCATCCTAATGGAAGAGCTGAAACAGGTATGGATTTCACATAATGGCTTACAGAAGTAGTCATGTTCACAAGAATATAAATATAGAAGATATTACCTAAAATTGTGAACTACTCCCCATTCACAATATATCTAGTTGTGCATAAGACAAGTGTTTGTCAGCACCAAATACTAATTTTTTCGGATGTTATAAAAACCCCCCCAACTAAGACTCTTTTTATCACACCCCCAGTGATTCAGTATGAAACAAAATTGCGGGCGCATTGTTGTTTCAATGAGCTCTGGACCCTTGCACTGATCTTACAGAATGTTGCACAACATTGTTAACTAGTGGTTATGACCAGTTTTAAATAGTAGTCTTTTTATGTAGAGAAACAACCCGTTTATGATGTTCGACATTTTGTGTTGCACAAACGTCGTATACTAGATTTTCTTTCCCCACAGTCGCACCCGCCCTCCGTAATACAAGATAAAAGAAAAAGCCTTTTTAAAGTGAGATCCAACCCGTATGCAAAATATCCCCCTATATATAAATATTATTCAGTAAACTGCCATAGAGAGCAATTTCCTCCTATCCCTTCTATCCCTGTACTCTACATTTGCTGCTTAAACCTATTAGCAATGAGTGTCCAAAAGCCAAGCTATGCACATGGACCATTGAACATGTCCAATGGTCATTAGATATTCAAGCTTTGGTCCACCTATATTTCATGATTTGTGGGAGGGCACCCAGCACTTAGCCTCACACCCCAAGTGAATGAATCGAATGCCTGTATATGATGTTGAGGCTTGGCGTTATAATGATGTCTCCTGGGCTGGTCGCGCCACCGGCCCACCTGCCGCCTGTTGTTCGTGCATGTGGGCGCTGTTAGGAGAGAACAGCACAGCATCAGGCAGCCATGTTACAGCCCACGAACATGTCTTATACATGCTGTGCTGATTGTTGTCTCACCTGTATATTAGGAGGAATTGGTACTCATTGCATGCATGTCAGCAGATGCAGCACACACAAGAAAACCACTTACTTTACTATAACAGTACAAACAGACAAGAGCCAAGCAGGGGGAGAGCCCGGCGAGAGGGCTTAGGCCACCCCCGAGGAGAAGGGAGGGGTAAAGGGGGGACAGCACTGCACTCAGCTGACCATTGTGACCAGGCTCATGAACATGATAACGAATAGATGATTTTTACCACTGAACCTAATGTCTGAAAATAACTAGAATAAAGGCTGGAGATGGGATCCTTGTTGAGGCGGCCTGGCAAACCCATTCCCTTGCACATGTAAAAATAAATTCAAAATAATCATAACTAAAGAGATGTAAACCAATTGTAAAATAAAAAAAAAAAAAGTAGCCATCCCTCAGGCACTATTGTATGGCACTAATTTACCTGCTTCTTGTTCACTCAAATATCCTCTCCTTCCTCATAATTTCCCAAAGACATGCTTTATGTAATTTGTAACCAAATTAATTATAGAACAATTACCTAATTTCCAACAAAATACATTGTGACAACTTGTTAGATTCCAATAGAAATTAATATAGTAGCCAGCCTGCAATGTTCAGTACATTCTGGAGACAAGTGTAGAACACCTTACTGTTCTGTCCTCAACAGTTTCTGGAAATTGGTTCTAAAGTATAGGTTATAGGAATTCTACCAGCAAGTTTAACAAAAAATCTAACTACACTTACTCACCTACGCTCCTCCTTATCCCATTCCTAGCAGTGTTCTTTAAAGGAAACCTACCACCACAAATCTACCTATAAAGGTAGATCGGGTGGTAGGTGAATCAATGGGACGTGAGGATAGCCCTTTTAAGGGCTAATCCTCACGTCCACTTACAGGGGACATGTCTTGGCCATATACTGCAGGGGCTGGCTGGCTAATTACTAAAGGAAGTTGGCTATATTACTACAGAGGGACTGGATGGTTTATATACTATGGGGAGCGGCTATATACTACTCGGGGCTGATGGCTATATACTGGGGGGCAGGGGGCTATATACTGGGAAGCTGTTGACCAATGCATTTCCCACCCTCAGCTATACTCAATAGGTTTCCCAGTTTTTTGTTTAACGTTAGGGCCTGGCGTATACTGCGATCGGCTTATAATCAGGGGCTTATACTACTCCGGCTTATACTTCAGTCAGCTTGTACTCATATATATGGTACAATGACCACATATATGATGGCCAACATATATGATGACCACATTATATGAACCAAATGGTACGAGAAATAAGCTTTCATGCTGGATTTTATATAGGGACCTTGCTATGGAAGTGCAGTACAGTTGTAAGGTAAATGACACCCTACTTTTTATGTAAGAAAAAATATGCCTGTCTGTTTCATTTCAGTTATTTCCCAACCTTACTGTTCCAATGTCTGTTAACAAAATGTCTAATGTTGGAAGCATTTGTTGTGCTCCAGCACTGAGATAAACATGACTGGATTCCGCCCAGTTATGAGATAAGCCGTTGGGGCCTGTATGTGGGAAGCTTTTAGTATCATTTCAAAGGGATTAACGTAATAAAACAGATCCTCATCATAATATTTTTGCCGTTGTTGATTGCACATATTATAGTGACAGGTGCACTTCCTATTAAACTGGAAGCACAAAAATAGATCCAATTTTGTCGAGAAAGTAATAACCGTCGAAAGTTATCTGTAGATGTCAGTTATGGAATATTAATAATATTTATAATTCTTCTAGTCACTAAGGAAATAAAATTTTAAGGTATACACTTATGGTCACAGATCTTTCTTAAAAAAAGAACTTAAGGGGCAGTACTCTTAAGAGGATTATATCCAAAAATACTATATAGTCCCTATTTTCAACCAAAAGAATACGTGAAACATTTCATATACGATGTATTAAATTCACACCTGAGATTGGCAGGTTTTGTTTGGAGGTTTATTCTGTTTACTAACCCCTTCCCACACGACGCCTTTTTCATTTGCGGGTTCATTTTCACTCCCCACCTTCAAAAATCTATAACTTTTAATTTTCATGTACATAGCTGGTTATGGCTTATTTTTACGTACACAAATGCACTTCAAAATGGTACATTCCAAGTGTCAGGCTTCAAGGTTGTGGATCCTCTGGACCACTGCGGACGATGACACAAGCCAGTACTGGGGACCGGAGTCTAAGTGGTACCGTTTTCACCAGAGCCCACGCAAAGCAGATGGTTTGTCTGCGGCGTTGGTACCACCAGGTCGTTCCACTGGCGTGACTTGTCCGCAGTGGCAGCCAAGGTGAGGTAATGTACGGAGGCATCTCGTAGTGGGGACAGGCAGGCGGTCAGGATGGGCAACAGGATCGGAGTCGAGACGTAGCAATAGGTCAAGTGGAGGCAAAGGAGCGAAGTCAAATCAAGGCAGAACCAGGGTCACAACGGGAATACACAAGAAAACAGCACACGGCATAAACAAGCTTTCTCTAGGCACTAAGCACAAAGATCCGGTGAGATCACAGGAAGAGGCAGGAATAAATAGATAGCTGGAATGGGCCAGCGCCATTAATCAATTTAAGCGCGCTGGCCCTTTAAATCTGCAGGAGCCGGTGCGCGGCCCTAGGAGTCGGGGACCCGCGCATGGCCGAGATGATTGAGCAGCCGCGGCGGGGAGCGCAGAAGCAGGAGCCGGGTCAGTGAGACGCGCATGCGGACCACCCAAGCACACCATGCGTGTACTGGGAAGCAGGAAAAAAAATTCTATATGCAGTGAAATGGGAGAGGGGAAAACGCATTTGTGCAATATTTTGGGGCTGTGATTTAAGAATTTCATTGTACGCCCCAATTACATGTCCTATTTTATTATTGGGTCTGTACGATTATGGGGATACCAAATTTTTATAGGTTTTATAATGTTTCATACATTTTACAAAATTAATACTTTGGTATACATAGCTTGAGAGGTGTCGTTTTTTGCGACTTTTGATGATGTTTACAAGATATAGTTTTTAGGACTGTACACTTTGATCACTTTTTATAGAAATTTCTTTTTTTTTTAAATGGCAAGAAAGTGCAATTTTCACTTTGGGCGCTTATTTTCCGTTACGGAGGTTAAACGCAGTGAAAAAGCGGTATGGCAGTATATGGGGATTTTCCTCTCATCAACAATGTGTTGATTTATCAATTGCTCACAGAGAACTGTGGGATAGTGAAAAGAGAGAAAATTCCAGAATACAAGCAACATAGAGAGAGATTTATCAACTGTTCAATGTTTAAGAATGTGTAGTTAGCCATGGCAACCAATACAACTCCCTTTAAAATATTAATGAGCATCAGTAAAATGAAAGCTGGTTGTAACTTGGTTGCCATGGGCAATTAGCACATTCTTAAAATAAATGTCCCCCTAGTGTTTAGAACCAGTTCTATTTTCGTGATTGTAATATTGAAATTAATGAGGAGAGGTTAGGGTCCATTTTAATCTGCTTACATATCCTTTACTCTTGTCTGGACACGTCCACTGTGGCATGACCAGCTTTTATAACAAAACATGTTTGTTTGATATCTGTTTATGACATTTGTACCATATGGCATCTGTGACCAATCTGTGTTTGCTGCTATTTTGCAACATTACATGTTGTTGGTTCTTTAATTAAAACAAATAAGATGGATATTGTATATAAGACATGAGATGTTATGGCAATGGCTAAACTTTGTTAAAATTGATTTTTGCTTTTAAAAGATAATGCTATTTTCTAGTTAAGGCAACCTTTTTTTTTATAAACTTAAATTCACTTTCAGAAGCCGTCTTTTTATTAGCTCATTCTAATCAGTATAAACAAACAGCACTGTTTCCTTAAAAAAGGTCAAACCACTTAGTGGATGTATGGCTATTCTATCTATTTATTTTACTGATTCAGTCTGCTAAATTGATTATAGGTATGCAGTTTTTACTACATTTATAAATACTGATAACTTATTTCTTGTTGGGGTGTCTTTCTATAGGAAGGCTGTGTGGCAGAATTCACATGAAGTTGACTTTATAATAGCATAAGAAGTTAACCAGACAACCGGAATGCAGATTCAGATTTACTGTCTTTATTTTTCTCTGGCTATAAAATACTAGATGTTTTTGTGGACTTTACAGTCCTTTATCTCACAGTGGGATAAATCATAATTACCGTTCACTATTTGTTTCTTTGGGCAATTTCATTAGTAATAATGCAGTGAGATGTATGATCCCACACATTTCTAGTGACGCTCGACCCAATGGCCAATGCATTCCTCATTGTGGTCTCTATGAAGATAATCTGGGATAATGGGATGCAGCAATTGAGAATTTACTAATCAAAACCTGATAAAATGCAAGAATGAAATGCCGCTCCATGGTAATGTGAGGCCAGGCATCTGTTCAAGCAATACTAGTTGATTAGAACACTGTTCCTAAATAACTCGCGTGAGCTTTCACAGGCAGGAAATGTCCCCTGCTTGATGCAGATAGGCTTCATTCTACTCCAGAACACAAGGCAATGAAGTATTTCATAATGTGCTTCTAAAGTCTTTACTGATGCTGATTTAAACAGTCTTTATATGCCAAAAAGTGTTTTGATAATAATATATTATATTCATAAACAGATAAAAGAGTGACAAAGGTATAGGGTACAATAGGCAAATGGCTAAACCCATTCCTTGCACATATAAAAATAAATAATCAAAATAATCATCTGAAGGATGTAAACCAATTGTAAAATACAAAGATACAAAGAGCCATCCCTCAGGGACTATTGTATGGCACTATATTTACCTGCTTCTTGTTCACTCAAATATCCTCTCCTTCCTCATAATTTCCCAAAGACATGCTTATGTAATTTGTAACAATTAATATAGAACAATTACCTAATTTCCACAAAATACATTGTGACAAATGTTTAGATTCCAATAGAAATTAATATAGTAGCCAACCTGCACATGTTTCAGTACATTCTGGAGACACGTGTATGTTTCTGTCCTCAAACGATTCTGGAAATTGGTTGTAAAAGTATAGGTTATAGGAAATTCTACCCGCAAGTTTTTACAAAAAAATCAAACTGCACTTACTCACCTACGCTCCTCCTTATCCCATTTCTAGCAGTGTTCTTTAATCTTTACACATCGGATCGCGGAAAAAGACTTACAATTAACAGGCAGAGCGCGCGCGATTCAGAGTCCGGCCCTGCGGCTGCTAATATTCATGCCTTTCGCACCGCACTCTCCCATGCTGGAGAGGAAGGTATTCTGCCAGTAGAATAGATGCTGGAATGAATGCCTCTTTGTGATGTAACCTCATTCTTCCCATGTTGGATGCACTCTGGCATTGAGAGTGGGCAGAGTGCTAGACATCTTGTTCCTGTACATGAAGAGAACCAGGGATAAAAGATGTATTTGATCTTGACTCATAAGACATATTTGAGTGACAGTTTAACAGGTGCCAGATTCATTACAAGTCTATGGAGCTCTCAAACAGATGCATGTAAAGGACGCTAATAACTTATTGTAAAATGAGAAGTCTCACTCATCACCACAATCTCATACTGATCAGGCAGCTGTGATAAATTCTACCCATGAATATTGAGTTTATTTGATGCAAAGTGCACAGCAATACAAGGGATAAAGATCACAGCTGTTCATAGAGGAAATTCCAACGTTTGATAAAATATCTATTGAATTGCTGATTTTACTGTAGAATGTGGCAACAGTAGTTAAAGTGCAACTGCACCAAAACAATAATTGTGAATACTATGAAAATGGCCTTGTTGTATTGCTTTTGTTTTTCTAAGCCCTTTTTCAATATGTTGTTCCATGCTTGAAAACAGCGACTAGTCCTTATGTGTAACATCAAAGACCCATTTGTAAACAGGGATGGATTTAATGCAGTCCTGTGCATGCGTCTGTTGACACCATCCATATATTGATCTACTGTATTTGTCCCATGAACAAGTACTCCACGTAGTCTACTTCTGTTTTTGTACACTTTGTAGTTCTGGCAACTTATTCGGGTAATATCCTGATATCTGCGAATGGTGGGAAACCCTACCAATCTAAATTGCAAACATCCAAGGATAGGTCATCCGTATTTAAATCTTGGAAACCCAGCCATAGGCTATACAGAAAAATAATATACTGTACATGTCAAACAGGAATAAATCCGTGCTCAAAAATATAGTGAGCAGAGGCGTGGCTAGGGTTGAGCATAGGGGGCAAAACTCGTCCAAGTGGGCCCCCAACCCAGGGGTACCAGTATTTCACCATACAGTGACCATATAGTGTGTAGATACTGGTTCCTTATTAACAATCATATATATAACAACCGTAGTGACTTCTAGAGCATCAGGTATATGAGGCGTTTATTCTTCCTGATATAAGTCGTGAAGCAAAGAGGACTCACACCCGAGCTCTCGCGCAGTCAGGAGCCAGAGTGTAGTACTCCGGTGTCCTAGCAGTATCACACAAGTGCTATCACAAGTGCTGAGAGCCCAGGACCACATAATTTTTTTAGGTTTACGAAACCCATCTACAGGGTGATTTGGAACACTAAACTACTAGTCCATAGGGACCTGTGGGTGGTTTATGTCTCAAATCACTTGAGGGTTCCCTTTAAGTTCGACAAGATATTTTTATTGAAAGCTGTTACTTTCATGTTACAGATCTGTACATGACGACAGATACCTTGATTTCATACTACTACTTGCCCAATATACAGGATATGAGTAGTAGTATTGAGGTGTGCCATATATACAGGATAGGAGTAGTAGTACCATGCTGTGGCCATATATACAGTATTGGAGGAGTAGTACTGAGCTGTGCCCATATATACAGGATAGCAGGAGTAGTACTGGCATGTGCCCATATATACAGGATAGGAGTAGTAGTACTGAGCTGTACCCATATAAACAGGATAGGAGTAGTAGTCCTGTGCTGTGCCCATATATACAGGATAGGAGTAGTAGTATGGTTCTGTGCTCATATATACAGAATAGGAGTAGTACGACTGTGCGTGGACCATATAACAGGTAGGAGTAGTAGTACTGAGCTATGCAAAATAATGTAGGATAGGAGTAGTAGTACTGTACTGTGCCAAATATACAGGATACGGATTAGGGAGTACTAATATGTGCCCAATATACAGGATAGGAGTAGTAGTACTGAGCTGTGATCCCCAATAAACAGGATAGGAGTAGTAGTCCTGTGCTGTGCCCCTATATACAGGATAGCAGTAGTAGTATGGTTCTGTGCTAATATACAGGATAGGAGTAGTAGTACTGTGCAGTGCCCATATATACAGGACAGGAGTAGTACTAAGCTGTGCTCATATATACAGAATAGGAGTATTAGTACTGTGCTGTGACCATATACACAGGATAGGAGTAGTAGTACTGAGCTATGCACATATATGTAGGATAGGAGTAGTAGTACTGTACTGTGCCAATATATAGAGGATAGGATTAGGAGTACTAATATGTGCTCATATATACAGGATATAAGTAGTAGTGCTGATCTGCGCCCATATATATTGGATAGGATTAGTATTACTGAGATGTGCCCATATATATTACTAAATATTTCTGCTATAGACTGCAAAGATGGCATATACTGTCATGTTCCCTTAATACACGCAAAAACTGTACCAAGGCAGAACTGCTCAAAACAGTACATTCTGCGACCTACCACCTCCTATATGTTGTCAATCCTGAGAATGCTGTTAATGTGTGTTGCACAAAATAAGTAAAGAGCGAGCTGCTCCATAAACCAAGTTTCCCAAAACATTACTCTCTGACCCTAGTAGCTTCTTAGTCTTTGTTCAGCTGATGGGTGCATTTTGTTTCCTTGTTAGAAATGTACCTGTCATGTATCAGTTTTGTTTCTGTTTTTTCTGTTTTGTACATTGCTTTTGACTAATTCTGCTAAGATATTCACTTGCACAGCACATTTCATAGGGGATGGAAGCAGAATTAATTCTCACCTGTCTCCTGATAAATCACATATTCCTGCAGTCGTCTGTTGGTGCATAACAATTCTTCATTTCTTTTTGTTTACTGACCTCCACCTGCAGAAAATGACAAAACAAACATCAGCAACAGATTACACCGTGGTATAGCAATAACGGCGGCCATCCTCTCAATTTGCTGGGACCAGAGTTTAATAGAAAATCTATACTTATCACAAATGAGCCCAACACTTTTTAATAGATCTTTATAGACCATTTTATCCTTGAAGCAATTACTTATTGTTTGTTCTAGAAACGCGGCATTTTGCTAGGTATTGAGGAGTTATATAGTATACTAGTTTTTTGATATGTATACAATGAAACATTATACTATTGCAAAAAATAAAGAACTTTATCTGTACTTCTCTGATAAAAAGATTCAAAAGAAAGATAACTTGGTGTCCAGATCTCCCTACCAACAGCACACCATATCAGTTTATAAATGATAATGGTTTAAGGGGGTCCAGATCCCCCACAGTTTAGCTGTTCTCATGAGCTGATACACTAAGAATAGAAGAGGTTCTCTATGACGGGTTACTGCAGCACAGCCTATCTTTATCTGAATCTGCTATCACCTGGTTCAGACATTACACAGGGAACGTAGCTGCCCATTCTCCTTTTATCATATGCTGAGAACATTGATGGGAGTGCTGGGTGTTGATCCCCCACCAATCTGATATTCATGGACTATTCTTGGTCATTATTATTTGTAGTCTGGAAAACAAGGCTTCAGATGGAATTTGTTCTTCAGTGCTGGCTTGGTCACAGGAGAAGAAGGTTTCCGTGCAGAACCATGCCCGGCATCTGCATCTCTCTGCTGCCTTTATTTTCACACAGTAATATCTGGTGTTATCATAAGATCACATAAGTATATGATGCATATGAACCCAGCCAGCTAAATTATTTAAAAGTAAAGATGATTTCAAAGACTAGACTAGGTGAGGAAGTATGAGGACCTGAACTCTGAATAAGTAGCAAGCTATAATACCCATTTACTAAGAATGGTGCACTAAGTGTGGTTTGCCTGTGTATAATGCAGAGGACACCAGATTTCTGGCGCCTGTTCTTCATGAATCTGACGCACCCTGAACTGGCCCGTCAGAGAGCACCACTTTTTTTCTGGTCTATCTGTAACATGGGGCGTGCGACACACTTCTGTCGGACTTGTATGTTCAATCTGGCGCACGTTCACATGATGCCTAGTGGAGCACCGCCACAAAAAGGTCATGTGTGACACAATTGTGGTGCAGACACTTCTCAAATACCTGTGCAAGCAGTTAACACTAGAAAGAACGTGCAAAGTCCACCAGAAAACTGGCGGAAAGCCCTTAGTAAATGTGCCCCTATGTGTTGTGACATATCATAGCCAACAGTATAGGGATATTCCCATGAAGACAACATTCTTAAAATACTCAGAATGACAAAATAAAACATTCTCTAGACCAAAGGGATCAGTGGGGATGAGCAGGAGAAAACATAGAATTGGTGGTGTAGAGAGAAGGGGGCATAAAAAGATGGATGGGGGAATAGAGGAAAAAGCATTGGCAACAGAGAGTTGGGGCATAGAGAGACAGGATTGGGGGCAAGAGGGGGGGAAACCTGCACAAAGTGCAATAGGTGGGACATCATAGATGGAGGCATAGAGCAATAAGCCAGGGCAACATACAGAGATGGAGTAAGTAGTCTTTACTCCAGACATTAAATCCAATGATACTCTCTTGTCACAACCCATCCTGAAACATTGTTCTGAAGATTCAGACAAGATTTAGATTTTTAGTCAGGATTATAACCCAGTATCGTCTTTTGTTTGAACAAAATTGGTATTTTAATGTAAGAAAAAACTTTCTAGTCTTACTTCAAACACATTTATTTTAGGAAAATTGTCAGTGTTATTAAGTGATAATTAAATGTTACATTTGTTTGGTATATATGGTGTTACAAATATACATTTATTTATTTATTTTGAAAGGTCGTTTAGAGGGATGTAAGAAATATTCACCTACTTTGCTGGGAAGCCTTTTCCACTGAATCCTTTGAAATAAACATCATCTAAACTCCTGACACCCAAGGGTTTCCATACATTCCTCGCACGTATTGTCTGAGCTTATGCTGGTGATTTGAAAGGTGCTTGCAAGATGATAACTGTATTGCCGGAGGAAGATAATTCCCATTTCAAAAATAATTGCATGTTAGACATAATTAGTGTGTGAATCAGATGGATGTAGTTTACCTTGGCTGATAGGGCTTGCATTAAAAATGGTAATTTAGAGAAACATCAATTGATAAAAATAATTTTACTTTAAGATTATAGAAATGCAGATAGGGACACTTGCATATGTTATGGTAAATATATATCTGTATATAAAATATAGATTAACTACAGTTTGTAAGCAAAAGGAAATATATAAGTATTTTCATAATGAAACTAGCCATGGAGCTTCATCTATACTCCACATCCACGAGAAAAGCCAAATACTATCTATAGGTCTGGATTAACACCACAGATATGTGGCAATAGAACTCCATTTCTCCTTGGAGTTCATAAACTGGCTTTCCAATTTTCCACATATTTATAATTGTTTTGCCTAATGTATTATTACATAAACATAATGATACTTAAATTTTCGACAGCCTGAGGTTTAGAAACCTTAACATGAGTCACTGGGGCACATGTATCATAAATCTGGCTTCGTCTGTCTGTTTTTTGAGACTTTTCTTGGCTTTTCTGCTGGTCACATATATCTTAGTGGTTTTTCCCTATTGATACCTGTGGCGTTTTGTCTTTAGTGAACAAAACTCGCAAAAAAACTCCAAAAGTCGCAATCTAATTTCACAGGCAGCCTTAGATTTTTTTTAAAAGTCGCAACTTTCAAACTTTCATATCTGGATTCAGGTGATAACTCAGGGAACACTTCAGAAAACTAGACAATGGCGAACTTTGAAAGAAGACAGTTTTAGGTGCAAAAAGGCAGCACCATGAAAAGTCTCAAAAACTTAAAGAAAAAAGCAAGTCAAAAGTTTGATACATGTTCCCCACTGTATTCATCTGGTATAACATTGTAACTGGTAATTGCAAATGGTAATTGATGAATAACAAAACACATCATCATAAGGAGATAGAATTACTAATTGAGCAGTGCCAAACGGCCCTTACCGCAAGCATTGATGAGGTTAAGGTGGACATTGCTCTGATTAGGCAAGATGCCCAACGTACCAGGGAGCGAGTTACCGATGTTGAACGTCATGTGGGGGACTTGGAAGACCATTGTCGACTACCCTGCAGGAGGAGACTGCTCGACTGGAGAGGCTGTATCAGCGCATCATAGAGCAGAAAAACCGACTTCCACTTTGTTCGCCTGCCTGAGTGCTCGGAGGGTCGAGATCCAGGTACTTTCCAGGAAAATCTGCTGACATATACCTACGGGCATGATACCTTCTCCTCCTCCTTTGTTGTGGAATGGGCGCACCACACTCTCCTAAGCCTCCTCCACCTGGCGCTCCACCGCTCACATTCATTGCTAAACTCCTCAACTATAGCAACCGAGATGCCTCCGCTTGTCCAGAGAGCAGGGTAACTTAATAATGGGCAATGCAGAGGTCATGGTATTCCTGCAGTATGTGCATGACAAAATG
Source organism: Engystomops pustulosus (assembly GCA_019512145.1). NCBI lineage: Eukaryota > Metazoa > Chordata > Amphibia > Anura > Leptodactylidae > Engystomops > Engystomops pustulosus. The sequence continues at coordinate 127,066,393 of CM033643.1, forward strand.
CCTACGGGAGTCCAACTTGAAATACACCATGCTCTACCCTGCTAGAATCCGTTTTGTGAACGGGGATCAAGCCTGGTTCTTTGACACCCCGGAAGAGGTCTCAACGTGGTTGGACACGAGGGGCTTCTCCCCTCGGTGCTCCCCTCAAAGAGACTAATCCTGTTCTGGCTGGCTGCTCTACCATGTAGTAGCCATATATAGGTTCAACACGGGAGCCTCTATCCTTTTGCCATTCACTGTAAGTAGGGGGGGTGTTTGAGAAATCCCCTAACCCTTTGGAGCTCGTTTAATGCAATATAAGTGCATATTTGGTTCAATATTGGTTGTATGTCTTTTTCCCCCTTTTTTCCCTTTTTCTAGGGACAGAAATGGTTAGCCCTTAATATGCTGACTTCTGAACCTGTCTTCAATCGACTTCAGATTGGGATTTATGTCGGTACCCTATGTAGCTGGTGTCTGACGGGAAGGAGGGGTTGGGGGTTGATATGACAACTTGGGGAGAGAAATGTCAGCTCACCTAAAGCGATGAATCAATCATGTAACCACCGGTGCTCAGGAGAGGAAGGGGTGTAGATGAAGGCGCTCAATCCTCCAAAGCCATGTCAGGTATCGGCTAGCAGCAATTAAAGAGAAATGTGGAAAGGGGTTCTTCAACACTCCAATTGTAATAAAAAATCTTGAAAAATCTTTTCAGTTCTTAGTCATGGTCTGATTTTTATATGTTCGAAACGCATTGGTCTGTGTACCACACATGCACTTTTTGTACTCTTGTTGTTTTTAATGTGACCAATAAACCCAAGATTTTTTACTACAATTGGAGTGCCGGAGAACCTCTTTCCACGTTTCTCTTTATACATAGGAGTCCCTGTAATGTGGGTGGGAGATTTCAGTACTGTTTGGAATAGGTTCTTGGACAGGAACTAGGTGGGTGACCAGTGGTCTGTCCCATCCTCCCCAACAGTGTTCCACTCACTTGCTGAGAGCCTGGGGCTGGAAGATGTTTGGCGCTGTTTACACCATGTTTACACTAGAGCCTTCTCCTGCTTCTCCACTTCTTATAACTCCATGTCCCACATAGATATGTGCCTTGCTGATTATCTGACCCTTCCTTTGATTAGAGAGGCCTATTATTTTTCCCATTACACCGCTGTGTGTAACGCTGCATTGCGGGACACATCCTCCCCACCCCCACTCCTGGGATGCCTTTAAGACTTTTGTTCGGAGAACCATGTCCCAGGCCATGCACGATCCTAAAAGAGGCCTTGCTTCCACTGAGACTTCAGCTGAACTTGCTGCATTGCAATCGGAAATAGCATACAGTATGTACGAGACCTCTCAGAACACACTCGCATGGTGAAATGGGCAGTGCATCTATTCGACCATTGTGACAAACAAAACTAAACGGTCACTTTTCTTTTCCAAACAGAACTACTTCAAACATGGGGACCGCTGTGGAACACTGTATGCTCGCCTGTCTAAGATAGACTCTGCTCCTACTGTGGTTACTGAGTTTTTTGACCCGGGTGACTCTTCTATGTGACCATGAGGAGGCATTTGGAGTCTTTTATGCATCCCTGTATTCCTCTACATACACGGTGACTGCTCGGGAGACTGCTGACTACCTTAGCTCCCTTACCCCTGAAGATTTGGCTCTGGTAGCCAAGCTGAAAAAATTGCAGTGGTCATCTTCTGATGCCGATGGCCTACCGGCTGAATTCTATATGCAACATACTGACATCTTGGACTCCCTACCATGTTAACTGTATGGAGAGGCACACCTATTGTAGTCCTCCCCATCTCCCTTCTTCAGATAGATATAAAAACAAAAAACAATGTAAGATTATTAATGGCATATTCAGTAATTGCATATATTTAAAAATTGATATACTGTATACACTCGAGTATAAGCCGACCCGAGTATAAGCTGAGGCCCCTAATTTTACCACCCAAACCTGGGAAAACCTATTGACTCGGGTATAAGCCGAGGGTGGAAAATGCATTGGTCTCAGCCTCCCAGTATATAGCCATCCAGCCCCCAGTAGTATACAGCCTGCCAGCCCCCCTGAAGTATACAGCCTGCCAACCGCCCTGAAGTATACAGCCTGCCAGCCCCCTTGAAGTATACAGCCTGCCAGCCCCCTTGAAGTATACAGCCTGCCAGCCCCCTTGAAGTATACAGCCTGCCAGCCCCCCTGAAGTATACAGCCTGCCAGCCCCCCTGAAGTATACAGCCTGCCAGCCCCCTTGAAGTATACAGCCTGCCAGCCCCCTTGAAGTATACACCCTGCCAGCTCCCTTAAGTATGCAGCCTGCCAGGCCCCTTAAGCATGCAGCCGGCCAGCCCCCTTAAGTATGCAGCCGGCCAGCCCTTAGTATACTGCCAGCCCCGTTCGCCATCACATTTTTTTTAAAAAACCTTCCATACTCACCTACAGGTGGCTTCCTGATGCTCCGTTCCCTGCGACCGGTCTCCGGTCCTCTCTGTGTTGTATCAGCCGGCAGATACGCATCCACGCAATCTGCCAGCTGGCACACAATATCACGTGGCGGTGTCGCCGCTGATGACGTCATCAGCAGCGACATCGTCGTGTGATAATGTGCGTCATCCGGCAGATCTCTGATACAACACAGAGAAGACCGACCGCGGGGAAAACAGAAGAGGAGCCGCTGAACATCGGGAGCCACGCGGACCATCAGGCCTCCGGAGGGTGCGTCTGGAAGTTTTTTTGTTTTTTATTGACTCGTGTATAAGCCAAGGGGAGGTTTTTCAGCACATTTTTTGTGCTGAAAAACTCGGCTTATACACGAGTATATACGGTACACATAATTTGTCCATGTTATGATATTTCCTTTTTTCCAAAGATTTGGCAATAACTCTTTAATGAAGTCATAAAAGATTAAAGCTGGAAAAATACAGAGATATTAGATAACTTGTCTCATTCTTCCACTAAGGCACTGTCTTTGTATGAGGCTAATATATGACTTTGGCTGTTTTGAAAATGATATAATTAATGGATCGGTTTTAGGTTAAACAGATTCATATCATGGCAGGTAATTAGTAAGAACATATGGCTGCAGTTCAGCAAAGGTCACATATTATTATAAATTATGTAAACCTTATAATGTAGATAATCCTAGAGCACAGGCCTATTTAAAATTATAGAAAAAAATAAACATACAATGGACAAGTTCAATTTCACTTCCACATTTATTTTATACAAATACAACACGCGGATAATAACATTTCTCCCCAGAGTGCACAGAATCATTCATAAATTGACTACTGGTCCTCCTTATGGTTAGCAGCCAGAGATCAGCTTTTATTTACAACTTATGCTAAATGTCCTTTTGTTTCTACCAAGCAGTTCTATGTCAATCTGAGTATTGCCACTTTGCTTTCTTATACAGTGGGCCACCTCAAAAGATGCAGAAATGCATCACAATATCCAGTGTTATGATTGCTTGGTTTTTAGCTTATCTACATTAGTATAGTGACATTCACCTTTTAATCACAAAAAAATGGGCTTGCCACTCTTTTACATAAGTTATCCATGACTGCTTTGTGGATAACCCCTGAATGTTCATCAAGTGATTCAGCATTCCGACTACTTACTTTTGTACTGTGTGCAGACCCTCTATGCTTCTTTCTTTACGTGTCTAAGCTTGTTGAATAGGAGGAGCAGCATCTAATGATAGCAGGTCTGCATTACTAAGAATAGGATTCTGCAAAAAGTAATTGGGCATTACAGGTACTGACAGTGTTGTCTCTATTAGAAAGAGGGTCTACCTTCAAGGAGAGAAATAATTAGAATCAAACAAAAGTATTGTGGAAATGTCTTTTATAATCTCATGGGTGTACATTATGTAGCCAAAAAAGGCAGATGCATAACTGTAAAAATATAGAATATTCTCCAAATAAAGAAGATCCTCTCATGTCCACAATGCCATAAAAAAACATCATTATACTCCATTTGCATATGCATAATATATTTTTTATGTTTGTCATATAAAATAAAAATATCAACAAATTCTAGTAAAAACGTAAATTGTTAAGTAGCCTTATATGCCATGGTAAAATAATGATAATATATATTATAAAATTAGTGGGCTAACAAAAAATTTAGGGTAGCTTTTATTCAATTGCCGGGGGTCCCAGTGATCTTCCGGTTAACCATGTTAGGTGACTACATCTGGGATTTTATCCTTTTGCTAACAATTCATTGTTATGTACATGTGTTATCCATTTTTTGAGTCTTTTTTAATAAGATGATATTAAATGTGAGAATGTTTGTCAGAAGCAGTAAAAATAGTCATTTCAAAGTCCTGCAATCAAATATGGCACAAGCCTTAAAACTTTTACATTTATCTTCCTAAATTCTGCTCTTTGGAGACTCTTTTATGGTTTAAATAAGTTATTAATACAATATGCTATCCTGACAGGGCTGATTTAATGTGCTGCATTTGTTTCCAGTTTTTATAAATATGTATGTCTGTTAGAAAAAGGATGTTACTGATTGAAGTAATAGAAAAAGACATTGTAAAATACATAGAAAGTTACCATATTGTCAACCTAGAAGCCCCCCAAAACATAAAATTAAGTGTATATGTGCGTTTCCTTAAAATCAGTATAATAATATATTAAGTTCTTGAAAAAATCATAAGGAAATAAGTAATATGTATCCGTCAGCGGATAATATTTCACTCAAATGTGCCATGAAAATGATGAAAAAAAGCAGTCATGACTATCGGAAAAAATAGTGTTAGTGCCTGCTGAGTAACCATTTTACAAACAATGCTGGAGGTCAAGCAATGGCACAGAGAATACAATTATTTCATGCTGGGTACAGCCTTGTACAAGCTGTGAATGCTGTTGATAGAAATGTATATATGTCTACCACCTACAGGATCCTGGTTCAGCACATAGATGTTGCTGATTAGTAAGTACATGGGTTCTGGTTATTAGGAAAGTAGGAACATATTAGAACAGTCATTGAGCTAGTGAGGAGCAGGCAATGTGTGGGAGCCAGCTTTGAATTGCAACAAAGGCATAGTACAGTGCATACGATCTGAGTCCCTTTCAGCTTTATAGTTGCCTTTCAACATAGTAATTTAGGTCATATGTATGGATTTTAAGTTACCTTATACTCTGTGCATAATGTTCATCATCAATGTTCACAGTAAGTTTGACACTGATCATCTAAAATCAACTGAGTAGTAGGCTGTACTAAAAATACTTTGGGAGGAATTAAAGGGATATTCCCATTTCAGCAAATTAATGTTGTTATTTGTATATTAAAAAGTTATACAATTTTCCAATATACTTTCTGTATCAATTCCACACTGTTTTCTGTGTAAGGGGTGCAGGGCTCGTAGTATCACACAGAGCAATCAGAGCTGTGTGATATACAACGAGCTGTGCACCTGTGTAACCATGGTCAGATTTCTCTCCACTGGAAGTATCATAGAAGCTTTCTATAGAATGACAAAAAGCAGAGATCTAGAAAACCTTTACTAATTGATACAGAAAATATATTGGAAAATTGTATAACTTTGTATAATACAAACAATAACATTAATTTGCTGAAATGGGAATACCCCTTTAATGTTCCACGTCCCTTATACATCTCAGCTAAAATGATGGAAAGGTTTTTTTAATCTGACAATTTATGCATATTTCTTGACTTCTCCTTGTTACTGTCTGTTGTCTTCAAAAAGAAAAAAAAAAGAAAAAAAATCAAATTCCAGACCTGCATGTTATAAATTCACACTCAATCCTGGATTTCAGCTAAAAGCAATATACACTCACTGGCCACTTTATTAGGTACACCATGCTAGTAACGGGTTGGACCCCCTTTTGCCTTCAGAACTGCCTCATGGCATAGATTCAACAAGGTGCTGGAAGCATTCCTCAGAGATTTCGGTCCATATTGACATGATGGCATCACACAGTTGCCGCAGATTTGTCGGCTGCACATCCATGATGCGAATCTCCCGTTCCACCACATCCCAAAGATGCTCTATTGGATTGAGATCTGGTGACTGTGGAGGCCATTTGAGTACAGTGAACTCATTGTCATGTTCAAGAAACCAGTCTGAGATGATTCCAGCTTTATGACATGGCGCATTATCCTGCTGAAAGTAGCCATCAGATGTTGGGTACATTGTGGTCATAAAGGGATGGACATGGTCAGCAACAATACTCAGGTAGGCTGTGGCGTTGCAACGATGCTCAATTGGTACCAAGGGGCCCAAAGAGTGCCAAGAAAATATTCCCCACACCATGACACCACCACCACCAGCCTGAACCGTTGATACAAGGCAGGATGGATCCATGCTTTCATGTTGTTGACGCCAAATTCTGACCCTACCATCCGAATGTCGCAGCAGAAATCGAGACTCATCAGACCAGGCAATGTTTTTCCAATCTTCTACTGTCCAATTTCGATGAGCTAGTGCAAATTGTAGCCTCAGTTTCCTGTTCTTATCTGAAAGGCGTAGCACCCGGTGTGGTCTTCTGCTGCTGTAGCCCATCTGCCTCAAAGTTCGACGTACTGTGCGTTCAGAGATGCTCTTCTGAATCGCACGGGTGGCGATTTGAGTCACTGTTGCCTTTCTATCAGCTCGAACCAGTCTGCCCATTGTCCTCTGACTTCTGGCATCAACAAGGCATTTCCGCCCACAGAACTGCCGCTCACTGGATGTTTTTTCTTTTTCGGACCATTCTCTGTAAACCCTAGAGATGGTTGTGTGTTAAAATCCCAGTAGATCAGCAGTTTCTGAAATACTTAGACCAGCACTTCTGGCACCAACAACCATGCCACGTTCAAAGGCACTCAAATCCCCTTTCTTCCCCATACTGATGCTCGGTTTGAACTGCAGGAGATTGTCTTGACCATGTCTACATGCCTAAATGCACTGAGCTGCCGCCATGTGATTGGCTGATTAGAAATTAAGTGTTAACGAGCAGTTGGGCCGGTGAGTGTATATGTTATGCATGGATGACACTAATATTAGAAACTGATATGCAGGTGGGAATAGTGATCATAGTTGTCCCAGGTGTTGAAAGAATACTTGCAACTGCTCTTACTGCAAACTTAAAACAAACAAACTTGGAAATATTAACCTTAAAAGTGTCTGGATAGCTGCTATGGTCATGGACATCAGTAATGTGCCCACCTATCAATTGTAGCACTTTATTAGATGTTCACCCTTGAGAGCATGCCCTGACAAAAGGATCAGTCTTTCCTAATGCTGCTACATGCTGGAAAGAAGATTTATTGGGTAGAATTGTAATATTCTGTTTTCCAGAATTTTTTGCAGCAGCACAATGAAATATTTTATCTCATACCACTGATTTATTCACAGAGGGTTTATATAAGGTCAGACACAATCGTATATATATATAGTGTAAGAAAGTGAGAGGTGTCATTTGGGAAAACCGCTATCTGTCCTACAGGCAGATGAAGGGTGTGTGGTAAAAGCCCTGGGTTTGTCTGCAGTAACCCAAGGGTTAATGCAGACATGATAAGCAGGACTAGTCTGTTTTGTCTGTGTTGACCTAGCTAACACAGACACATTTGTAATGTCCGTACTGGGCCTGCTTATTATGGAGTAGGGGTAGGCTGGAAGTGGGACTCCTACTCCACCCGGGCTTCGGTCCTGGGTTTGTGAATTGCCCACAGGTGCGGGTCACAGGCCTCGTTAGGGCCTGATTTAGTCTGCAGGCCAGAAGCAGTAGGAAAGGCCCTACCTGGAGAGCTGAAAGCGAGATTGCATTCTCACAGCAAAGGTAACTGAGGGTCTCCTGTCTTACTGCTGGCCAAGAGCAGGTGCCAGGCAGCCTGGTACCCGGATAGCTAGGGTCCGTCAAATGTATTAGACAGCGCCTAGCCGGGCAGGAATTACTTTTGTAATGTTTTTGCATGTGCCTAAGCCAAGGCTGAAGTTGTGTTCTGTTTTGCAAGTGTGAATAAACACTTAAATTGGACTTTAAACCTGCGTGTGTCACTGCTTCCTGCACTGCTACCAGTCAACTACCAGAGCAATTCCCCACAATAGGCAAACTTATGTTATTAACTATATACTCTTCTCTTACATTTACATGTTAAGATGATTTCATTTATGAATTTAATAGCTATGAAAAGTGTTCATTATAACATTACAGCCTTTTTATAGGATACACCTTTTTATACCTTTTCATAGAATTCATTTGCATCGCATACAATATATAACGGAGCCATTTATACAGTTCACTACACATATTTCAGATAGTAGTTTTAATCTGTTACTATATGAACAAAAGGGTTATTCTGAATAATATAGAATATTTTATATCAAAGGAATAAAATTATAAGTCTGGATTAAATTTTATGTGACTGGAAAAGTGAGTTTGTTAAGTGAACTACATTATTGAGCTATGTCATGAACCTCTTAGTGATAATGGCCTGAAAAGGCTCTAGTGACTGGGCATTTTTAGCGAAGTTACGTAAGTAGCGGTTTAAAGGTCATAACTGTTTTTTGCGTTCTACCTTAAAAAATGTTAAGAGCTAGTTAAAATGTAATAAAAGTTAAAAAAAAAAATTGTAATTTATAGTGCATATTTTTTTTAAATTTTCCAATTAACTCAAAATGAACATTATTTTGTTTCGGTCGTTTTGATATATAATATGTATAGTCTCGGGCAAACAGGGTGACTATGGCGGTGTTTTTTGTAATGTAGAGGGGGTTTTTTTATCACATGGGGAAATGTGAATGTATTTTTAATGAATATTTATTAATATTTTGTGTGTATGTGTGTTTTTACTTTATATGTCCCCCCTGAGGTCATAAAAGACCCCTGGGGGACATTTTCAACTTTTTCTATAAGAGCCTCAGTTACATATGAAAACCACCACTTGTCACTGGTGGTGCTGATCAGAGCTGGCCTGGGTCTAATTAGACCCAGCAGCTCTGGTTAACCCCTTGAGACCTGGCGGTCACGTGACCGTGACCACCGAGTCTATGGAGTCAGTGACAGCTCCTTCAGGGCGATGCTGTGAGGACCGGAAAAGGGAGAAGCGCTAATAAACCACATTTTCCCTTCTTCCTAGGGCCTCTTAGTGTCCTGCAACCGCGGCTAACGCGGGAGCAGTCGAAAACTGCAGCGTTTGGATTCATTGTAGTAGGAGTGAGTCTCCACATATATTTTGCTAGTATACATTATGACCTAATGTTGGCCCTGTATTTTCTGTGTCTTGTTCTTCTTTTTATGTGGTTTTTATGTGGTTTTCGATTTGTTAGCAAATAAATATATACTTTTAGTGAAAATGTATTTGTGTGCTTTCTTGGATTTCCTTGTTTGGGTACATTATTTGGTGTTGAAATCCTTGGGTTTATACTAGACTAAGTTATGTAGGCCAGTTTCTCAGCATTATTATAGGTATTGATTATTGAAGAGGGGGTAAGGAAAACAATGCCTCTTTTGGTTACCTTCTAAGGCAGCCCCCTTAACAAGCATGACTTTCAAGAAGCCTAATGACATGATTCAGAATTAAAGCCAAATCAGTATATCTATTCCAGGAGGGACCGTTTCCTAACTGTAGACGGCGCTGTTTCAGTGTCTTTGCATCTTGTCAGTACAGTGTAGGTAAGTAGTTTAGCTGAGTGAAAGGCTTCTGACTAGGGTCAGCAAGTATGTCTCTTTACGGAGACTTTGCAAATTAAGGCCACCTTGCAGGCATGTGGAGACTTACAGCCACTGAGGCTCCACTGAGGATTCTGAGTAATATACTTGTGTAACATCCATGCCAGCATGTCCTTCTGTTTGCAGAATGTGGCTTAAGAGGCATTGGGGCAAATGTATCCTAAGTCCAGCTTTGACCGTCTGTTTTTTGGTACTTTTCTTGGCTTTTCTGCTGATCAGGTGTATCTTATTGTTTTTTTTCGTATTGATACATGTGGCGTTTGGTCTTTAGTGAATTTGCACCTTTTTAAAACAAAAATTGCAAATAGTCTCCAAAAGTCGCAATCAACTCCAAGCTTATTTGTACGCATGGTCAGGGGCAGCAATAGATGTGCGCAAAAATTTGTGACTTTTTTGAGACTTTTTAGAAAAGTAGGAACTTTCATATTTAGATTCAGGTGAAAATTCAGGGAATACTGCAGAAAACTAGACAATGGAGAACTTTGAAGGAAGACTGTTTAAGACGCAAAAAAGTCGCATAGAACACATGCATCATGAAAAGCCCCCCATGAAAAATTATAGAAAAAGGCAAGCCAAAAGTTTGATACATGTCCCTCTTTGACTTTCCCTCTGTCTTTTTAGTGTGACATTTCTTAATGTGAACTGTGTTTTAGGTTCCTGACTGTGGACCTGGCTTTTGGCTATCAAGTGGGCTTTCAAAGAATGAAGACATTCCCTTAGGGAGCCAAACACAGAATAACTGTAATCAATAACCATAAAAACCTGCTGTATTAGTGACTTACACCATGCAAATTTTTTGTCACAGCCTTAATTTTGTTGTCACATACCATCTTGGCACAAAGAATGTTAAGACAGGTGCCCTTTCACACCTGTGTGCTGACAATAGGCTTAGAACATTAGGGTACAGGTTCATATACACTTTCATTTAGCTTCTGGATACTCACTAGTATCTGACACATAGAAAGAGAGATTAGACGGATGAAAGATGATAAGATCCTTGAGATGACACTCTCTCAGCTCTGTTAACTCTCCCAAAACAAACACAGTCCTGCTATATACCGCCCTCTCCCTCCTTCTATCCTGAATAAAGATCTTATCTGTCTGTGGCTTTTAGCTTTACTCTCCTCCCGATGCAATGTGTTGTTTGCCAGCAGGAAGTCAGTGTGTGTGTGTGAGCTAGTCCTGGAATGCAAGGGTGGGAGCCACTGCAGAGAGCAGCTCAGCGCACCAATTTTGTACACCAGGACTGATAGAGAGAGGTTGGAATTATATGTGTGAAATGCTGTATTTTTGTTAATAGCATTGAATTAGAGAATGTATTATTTTGTTATCCTGAGTACATTTAAGAAACTTGTCTTCGTTTACCCCTTAAATTGTTCAGTGTTAACTGGAAATCCTGTTATTGCTGGCTCTAAATATCTAGTAGAAAAGTTATTCTGGGGTTCAGAAGTTTGAAGTAGCATGTGAAGAATGTGCAAGGGGTTAAGGTGCACCCGAGGGAACTCCCCAATCCTCTCCCTGGATCCATATATCTATGGATTTCATCACTGATTTGCCTGTCTCTCTGGGGAAAACTGTCATTTGTGTGGTTTGTGGTAGATTTTTTAAAAACTTATTATCTAGTTTTCCACTGAGTAGTTAACTACCCAGTGGAAATCCATTAGCGCCTTGACTGTTTATCAGTCATATTCTGCATTTACAAGGCATTCCAGAAAATATTGTCTATGGGTTGAGGGTGTAGTTCATCTTTCAGTTCTGGAGAGAATTTTGTGACTCATTGGGAATCTCTCTATTTCTACTGCATTTCATACTCAGACCATTGGGCAGACAAAGAGACTCATTCAAACACTAAAGCTGTTCTTTTTTTTTAAATCAGATAAACTTTATTAAAGCAGATAATTACAAGTATTGTCTTGCATTTCTTTATACATATACCAAATGACTGGAAACCTTGACAAATAGAATCTTGTTATTTTCTTAACTTAAACCCCTACCCAACCAACACCCCCTCCCCTCACGGTCCATTCCCCTCTCTTCCCCTCCTCATCCTGATTGATAGGCTCCATGTCCAGATGCAGGACCCCCTACCTCTCCCCTATTTTCCTCACATCCCTGATGTCTATCCTATCTTCTGAGCATTTCTGTTGTTCCCAGTCCCGGACACTCCAGCCATTTACATCATTGCTTGTTATACTTCTTAATTGATTTTCGTTTTATATATACTCCCAACTCCATTTGAAGCGTAGAATTCACCATATTCTTAATGTCTAGGTGGAGTAGAATCTAACCAGTGTCTGGAAATAGTCTTTCGGGCCTGATATAATATTTTTGCTACTGCTAGAGCTGTTCTGAGAGTGTTTTGTTTCCAATACCCAGGAGAAATAGTAGTCCTTCTATTTCTAAACAACAAGTCCTAAACAACAGGATTAGAACCGCTGCTGAGATATTACTGTTCCTCTGTAATTATGGGTTTGACCTCAAATTCTTGTTTTGCAGCAACTTTGGGGAAAATGTTGCTGAAGGCAGTGCACCAGTTTTCTGGCAGACTATCCACGTTCTTTTAGGTGCAAACTGCTTGCACAGATATTTACAGTTTGCACTGTTTTTAGTTAATGTGGACCATAGAGTTAGTTAACCCTACAGCCAAAATGACTTTCCAATGTCAGCTCAGTCTGGGCCCAAGCTCTCTCGAACCTGACTAAATCCCAAGACAGTCAACCAATCAGGCCAAAAAGAGATGACCTCCTGTTCCTTCTCTGTAAGGAGAGCTCTTACTTCCTGATGAGAGGTTTAATAGTTCATTCTTTAAATACCTAAATAATATTTCCCTTGATGATTTAGTTCTCTGAGGAAATCTATGGACTGTCTGCATACAGTTAAATCATTAGCAGCATTACAAGATTAAATAAGGAAGAAAAGCAGGGGAAAAAGACAGATTTCTGGACTATGACCTTTGGTTAAAAGTTTAGTTATGCTTTATGTTTCGTGATCCACTTCTCTGTTCCCTTATTCTTCAGCTTTACCTCATTGGTTATTAGTAAAACACGCTAATCAATGGTCCACATGTGGTATATTTTATCATAAGACCATATACGGTATGTATGTGAAATCTTCGTATAAGTGTTAAATCTTTCAGTTCATTGACAGTATTGTGGAGCTTTTATGTGCAGTGTCTATCTCTGGTCTTATGAGGAAGCATATAAGAGGGGCTCACTCTTACAGTCCCAAACATTAGATAGTAGTCAAAGTAGGTATCAGTGCTCTACTCCTCAATCAAATCATTAATAGGAACAGTCTCAAAGACTGGTATTACTCACCACCCTGCTACAGTTAGGGGTAGATAAAGTTTCAGGTACCTCCTGTTTTAGAAACCCCAAATTGTGGCTCCACGGTGCACGCTGATCCATTCCGGTGCCTGGTGTCCACAATGATTCCTGAATGAGTTTGTTAAGCTAGTCACAAACAAAGCATGCAAAACACCAAGCACCTTACCCTTGTACCGTGGAGCTACCTATTAACAGGACTTTGTCAAGATGTTCCATGATCAGTTAGAAAAAGTGCTCATTACAAACACCCCTATACGAGTTTTAGTACATTATTCTGTGGAGGTGCTATAGGTAGCTTGTGGTTTTTCCGTGTTGTATACAGGTATTGTTCACATATCTTCACTATTATCTAATATTGTTTTAATATTTCTAACTTCAACTTTTAAATCATTTGACAAAAGCAATATGATGTTACATTTAATTTGGTTGAGAGATTTTATATTATAATTACAATGAAAAAACTGTGACTGTGTTGGGCATTAGGGAGTTACAATCTTAGATTATATATGTGTTCCTGTCAGTTCATATGTCTGGTTGGTTGAGCCTGAGGCTGTTTTACTTCATAGTCTTCATTAAGAAGAAAGCCCAAAGCTTTGCCTTTAGCTCTTTGAATAAACTTTTGCTGGGTCACCCAAAATGTCACCCAGAGAAAGGCTTGTTTACTGAAAATCAGAGAAATATTTGACAATGAACTGAGATAAAAGGTGACTAAGAAGTCTAAAGAGAGTCTAAATTTTTTGACTATATAAATGTATTCCTAAATGGGAACACAAATTATGAATCAAGTTACAACAGTAAGAAACTGTGGCTGTTATAAATGCCAGCAGTAAAGGCAAAATTGGGAGGAAGAAGACTAGATTTCCAGAGACCCGTATTCCGCACCACATCTAAATGTAACAACTCCCAGTGGCAAGTGCTTTAGCTACCCTTCCCCCATGCTCCTCTCCCATCTCTTTCTCACAGTTTGTCCAACTTTTTCCGACTAGTGTAGTCTTATCAAGGGCTGCCACTAGGAGTTTCCAATTAAATGCAGAGATGAGCGGACCCAATGTTCCCGTACCCTGTGTATATAGCCACAGCACATGCCCCCTAAGTATATACATAGCCCTCCCAGCACATCCCACCACAGTTCATTGACAGCCGCAGCACAAAACTTTCATAGCCCTAACAACGTAAAAAAATAATTCAATTCATCTTCATGTGCAGCACAGGGTTGTCCCACTGTACAACCCAGTACAAGGCATGGAATATTAAATACTGTTACAATGAAGTGCAATTTGTTACACCAAAACAGCTCTTTACATGGAAAAATAAAAAAGTTATAGATTTTTGAAGGTGGGGAGTAAAAAATAAAACCGCAAAAACGAAAAAGGGTCTGGTTGTTAAGGGGTTAACAGACAGCCTAACTTTCCAGTTTGCACTCATTTTGATAAAAAATATGTCATTCCAAAGTGACTGAAACACCCTGGCAGCAGGTTGTCCAGATGAAAGACAAAGAATTTGGTCTTCACCAAGGATAGGATAGTGCAGAAAATCTCCATGGGTTATCATTTCATCACTGCAACTGGAATAGCTTGCCAGTTCAGCAATGAACAGGGTAAGGATCTTTCTCATCCTACAATCTCCATACTTCTCATTAGGAGAAAAAAAAATCAAAAGGCCAGACTCACCTTTGCTGAGGAGCATGTTGTGTGAACAGAGGAGAAGTGGTCCACAGTTCATTTTAGGCTGGTGGCACACATGCCGTTTTGAACCCGTTTCTTGGCCGTTTTTAAGCAGTCCGCTAAAAAACACATGCGTTTTCTGAAAACGCATTCGTTTTTGACCCGTTTTAATTAAGAACATTGGTAAAACCGATCAAAAATGGATGCGTTTTCAAAAAACGCATGCGTTTTTTAATCGGACTGCTTAAAAACGGCCCAAAAACGGGTTCAAACGCCACGATTGTCGCCAGCCTTAGAAATCCACATTTTTTATGTTGATATCCAGTGTATATGACAACAAAGAAAGTGAAGTGCTAATGGTATTAGAGGGAGATACAGAAGAAAGTTAGCAGTTAAAACCTGCATCTATAACTCCAAGCAATAGGGGCATGGTTCCTGAACATACTATGTGTGTATGCTGCAGCATTGCCATTTTTGTATTGTATGTGTTGTAATGTTTCATCATTTAAAAGACTTCCTTTAATTGATGAAGGGGCAAAACCTCAGAATATTGCCCTAAAGCTGGTCAGTAACAGTCTGCTTTTGTTTCATCGTGCTCCAAGTGATGCAGTAAATATTGCCTTGGATGGTTTCCATTATGTCGAACTCTGAGCAGGTGCTTGTTATTTCTACAGCTGAATCTCATTAGATTTAACTCTGCACCACTAGGCTAAACAGCTCTGGACCCTGCCAGAATAGGAAGATGGCCATCTGTAGTGTAACACATTACATGCATCTAGGATGGTCATTTATGAGGGGGCTGTGTAGAAAGCCACAGGAGAGAGGTGACTGATTGAACGTTTGGAACAAGTCTCATCTTTCAGGAGTGAATGTAAAGTCAATACTGCTGAAATGCTCATGCTGTAATTCCCATACATCAGGATATTGCCTCAGATTACCACAATAAATTAGAGCTGCGATCTCTAAGTGCTAATTGGGAATAAAAGCTGTGTCCTGGGGCAGTTACATCAATTATAAGCTGTGTTTGTTTTTCTTGTACTGCATTTTAACGCTGACATTTCATTTCTTTACTAAACTGTGTATACTGTGGTTTATATTTGTACAATATGTCAAGTCCACTTTTCACAAGAAAAAGAAACACTCTAAAGCTCTGTATAGATCAACTTATCTACAGCAATAGACAGTTCTACAATAATAGGGCTCTTTCGCATTGGCGTTGATGTTCAGTTGTGCATCCGCCGCGTTTGGTCTCTGTTGTCATTCAGTTTTGTCTCCGAGATGCATCTGTTTTGTCTCAGTGTCTGCAAAAGAAACTGAAGCTTTAACATTGCTTTGAAATCAACACACCTTGTTTTTCTGCGTCGTCGGTAAAAAAAACCCTATTTTTGTGGACTCATTGACTTCTATTGCCTTCCATGATCCGTATAAGTTAAAAAAATAGTACGTGTTTCATATATTTTTCCACGGGCAAGGGATCAGTGAAAATACAAGCCACTGTGATAACACCTATAGAAATCAATGGATTTGTGAGGAAGCCGTGGAAATTACTACACCACCAAAACAAGGCCAATGTGAAAGAACCCATATATAGAGATACAGGAGTTGAAAACACTTTGCATAAAAGTGTTTAACACAATAAAAATATTTTTAAGCGTTAAAGGAAAAAAATAAACCCTTTCACTGCCAGGCGTTTCTGGATATTTTGTTGCGTTATTGGCCAGAGCAACTTTTACAATTTTGACAAGTACAAATAAAAATGAAATTAAAGCATAAAGAATTAAACCAAATCCCAACAAACCATATATTTTCTGTAAGCAGACACTTTCCCCATTTCAAAATTCCATTAAAGATTTTATATACTCAGGCACCTTCATTAAATTCAAAGCGTAACATTTAATATAAGATGCATAAAAATTGACTTTGATGGCAAAAAAAGGTGCCCTAGAAAATATTTAGCTTCACGTCTCCTAAATGTAATAGATGAACATGTATGGATTTCACAAATTTCCTCATAGTCATGTTCACAAGAATAAATTATCATAGAATTACTAAAAGTGAAATACCATATATAGTTGTGCATAAGCCGAGTTTTTTTCGGCACAAAAAATTTGGAGAAAAACCCCAACTCAGCTTATACCCAAGTGATTCATGAAATCAGGCGCATGTTGTTCAAGAATCTGGAACCCTGCACTGCTCTTACAGAGCGCACCAATCGTATACAGACAGTCGCCGCGTTACATACAAGATAAAAGAAAGCTTGAAGAGAACCCGTCATGCAAAATAACCCCCCTAAACTAAATATATTTTCATAAACTGCCATTAGAGAGCATTTCCTCTATCCCTTCATTGTCCCTCTACATGCCGGTAAACCTAAGCAATGAGTTCCCTAAAGCTGTATGCAAATGACCTGTGAAATGTCCAATGAGTCATTAGCATATTCAAGCTTTCCCCCTTATTCATGAGTGGGAGCCAGCCACACCCAGTGCATGACTGACAGCTGTATAATGATGTGAGTCTGTATAATGATGTTCTTCTGGTGCTGGTGGCCACGCCCCCTGCGCCTGTGTGTGCATGTGTGTGGTGTTTAGGAGAGATACAGCAGCTCCAGGCAGCCATGTTACAGCAGAACATGTCATATACATGTGTAGCTGATGTCTGTGTCTCTCACCTGTTATTAGGAGGATGCAGCATGTCAGCAGATGCAGCACACACACTAACCAATCTTTACTATACATACACACAGACATGAGCAGGGGGAGGAGAGGGGATGGGGTAACGGGTGACATCACTGCCTCTGACCATGTGACCAGCCTCATTTACATGATAAAGAATAGATGATTTTACATGAATAATGTAGAAATAACTAGATAAAGGCTGGGATGGGATCCTTGTGAGCGCTCCAACAGGTAGTAGTGACAGAAAAGTGACACAGACCTGATGACAGGTGTCCTTTAACTGCAGACACCTTTAACCCCTTCCCGCACCCTGACGTGAACTACGTCATAGGATGCGGGTCGTTCCCGCACCTTGACGTAGTATCACTCATGGCGATCACCCGGGCTCAGAAGCTGAGCCCGGGCGATCGCCGCGGGATCCCGGCGGTACGCGGTAGCCGGGATCCCGCAGTATTAGCCAGGATCGCGCTATCGCGATCCGGCTGTTTAAACCCTATAGACGCCGCGTCATTGTGACCGCAGCGTCTATAGTGAATCGCCGGACGATCGGCACCCTCCTTGCATGGCACGGAGGTGCCGATCGTTGCCATGGCAACCCTGAAGCCCGATAAGGCCCCCGGGTTGCCTTCACTAAAGCCTGTTAGGATCGTGCTTACAGCACTTCAACATGCTGATATCAGCCTATGCAGAATGCATAGGCTGACTATGTAATATGCTGCATACATTAGTATTGCAGTATATACAATAACAAGTGATCAATGATCACTTGTTCATGTCCCACCCTGGGACAAAATAAAACATAAAAAAAAGTTAAAAAAAAAAGTGCAATTAAAAAAAATTATTAAAAAAGAATAAAGTCCCTTGAAGTCCCATCCCGCAATAATACAATAAACACATAAAAAATTGAAAATCACAAAAAAAACACAAACATATTGGGCATCACAACGTCCGTTACAACCCGTACAATAGAATAAAATCGTCACTGAACCCGTACAGTGAACGGCGTAAAAAACACACAAAAAACTTGCAAAAATTATGAAATTTTCACATCTGACCTCATAAAAAGCGCAATAAAAAGTAATCAAAAGTAAAATTTCCCCGACATGATACCAAGATAGTACAGCTTGTCCCGCAAAAAATAAGCTATAAACCACTCGTAAACCAAAAAATATAAATGTTCTGCCCATTGTTACACGGCAAGCAAAAAACAGCAAATTTCTCACAAAATTAGTTCTATATTCTGCAAAACAAGTTAACCATAAAAAAGCCATATAAATGGGGTATCGCTGTATCGTGATGACCCGTTAGAATAAAGATAACACATTATTTTTATGGTATTGGTGAACTCCGCAAAAATGCTAAAAACCATAAAAAGAATGATTTTTTTAACCACCACCAAGAAAGAGTTAATAAAATCTGATTATTGGCTATTGGCCCCACCGTAAATGTTGTCCTGAAAAGTGGATTTCATCCACAAAAAAATAATCCCCCATATGTCACATTAACAAAAAAATAAACATTTATAGCCTGGTAAGATGTGACATTGCAGATCTGTTCTGAATGGCGCAGCTTCCCTTCTATGCCCGGCCGTGCGGCCGTACAGCAGTCACCACCACATATGGGGCATCCTTATACTCGGGAGAAATGTGGTATCAACTTTGTGGAGTTTTTTGTCATTTAATACTTTGTGGACGGTTTAATTTTGGCCAAAATTAATATATTGTCTAAAAAAAATAACAGCTTGTAAATTAGACCTCCATTTTGTTTTACCACTGTGAAGCATCTTAAAGGGTTAACATACTTCTTAAAGTTGATTTTTTACACATTGAGGGGTGTAGTTTCTAAAATGGCGTGATACATGGGGTTTTTACTGCGTTTAGGCCTCTCAAAGTCACGTAACCTGAGCATGTGCCTCTAAATAAGGGTTTTGGCGATTTTCATAAAATGAGAAAAATTGCACCAAAATTCTGAACCTCCTAACAACCTAGAAAAGAGAGAAGATGCATAAAACCCTGCGCCATATAAAGCAGACATTCGGGAAATGTTAGTTATAAAGTTACTTGGGTGCTATGACTATCTGCCTGAAAAGCAGAAAATTTTGAACTTTGAAATGAAAAATTTCAGAAATTTTAGCCAAATTTCAATTTTTATTCATAACTAACACAAAGATATCATCAAATTTTTCTATTACTTTGAAGTACAATGTGTGACGGTAAAACATCTCAAAATCCCCTGGATTGTTAAGCTTCAAACACAAGTTATAACCACCTATAATGACACAGGGCAAATTTAAAAATCAGGCCTGGTCCTGAAGGTCTAAAATGGCATAGACGCGAAGGGGTTAAAAACTGTTACAGCTGATTATTGCAGCCTAGGACTAAAGTACAGTACAGTAAATTACCAACATCCAGAGGTCCGTTTGTAACTAGGGGTCGTCTGTAAGTCAGGTGTTCTTAAGTATAGGCTATCTCTCTGTAAAAGAAGAGGCTGTTCTGGGCAGTATATGTCTTATAAGACAAGCATTGCTTGAAATTGCTCAGATCGCTACTGAACACTGCAGGCAGATAATGTACTTATTTTATTTATTATTTATTCCTGGGGGTTTTTTTCCGTGTTCTATGCTTTTCTCTAATTATTTTTTCCATAACAGCACACTCTAGTTCTGGAGCATTTTGAAGTGTTTCTTTATAAATTTCATGATAAGTAAAATAGTCTGAGCAACAACACTGGCAAAAAACGTTGTGTTCACAGAAAACATATAAAAATACTTTGTTTATGGCAGGAAAAACAACAAGGCAAAACATAGTACAGCAGAAGCCTGTTATTCTTTGTTAAGTCGTGTCATTTGTCAGGTATCATACAGCCAATAGCTTATGTTCCAGAATTCATGAAATTCAGGTCTGAAATGGCCATCTGGTAACTCTGGCATTAGGAATTCTAGTGGAAATATACCATAATTACTCCACCTTCAAGTCTTTTGTAAAAAGGTCTCAGCGGCAAAAAGTACATTATTTTTACTATTGTACTGGCACAGTAGGGGCAATGACATCTGTTTATAGACACCATGTTAACTTTGGGTTGTGCTGAACTTCTTTAGCTTTTGGAGCATACATAAATGTGATATCTTGCCTTATAGACCCCTGTGACCTGTACAAAACTAAGAATTAATCGGATAATGACAAAATGTAACTTACCAGACAGTTGACTTTGCAGTCATTTTAGATTTTAAGTTAATGCTTTATTAACAGGAATGCAAAGAGGAGCAGAGCTGGCACTGCTGCCGGCTCTATTGACTCAGCGGTCACATGGCTGCCAGGTCTAAAGGGTTTAATCAGAGCTGCAGGGTCTGATCAGACCAAGTACAGCTCTGAGCAACATCAGTAGTTTCTTGTAAAAGAAAAAAAATGTAAAATAAAAAAAAATTAAAATATCTGTATTTTATGACCTTATGGGGGACATATAAAGTAAAAACACACAAACACAAAAATTTGCATTTCCCCATATAAAAAATAAATCACCAACTACACTACAACTACTGCTACATTGCCATAGTCCCCCCGTTTGCCCAAGACTATACTACATTGGGGCACATTTACTAAGAGCTTTGCGCCAGTTTTCTGACAGACTTTGCACATTCTTTTAGGTGTAAACTGCTTGCACGGGTATTTAAGGAGTGTCTGCACCACAAATGTGTCGCACACAACCGTTTTGTGGCGCAGCTGCACTAGGCACCATGCGACACAAATTTGGGGCCGTACTGCTGCTCAGTAGCACCATGCTCCACATTTATCATGCAAAGTCTGTCTTATGCCCTATGTTTAAGGTGCACCACAAAAATATTGGTGAACTCTGTCTGGCCAGTGCAGGGAAGCGACAGATTCGTAATTTCTGGTTAACATTAATCTGGCGCACCAAGCACTATACACAGGCAGAGCACTTTTAGTGCAGGGTCCCACATTCTTAGTAAAAGTGCCCCATTGTATATATGGCTGCATCACTAAGGGGTTAATGGGAACAAATTATACATTTTTTTATTTACAGAGCTGTTTTGGTGCTTGTTATATGCAGAAAAAGCTGTAATTTTTATTGGGATTATGTCAGGGAAATGTTACTTTTTGCTCGTTTTTATCCTATTTTTATAAGGTTAGATGTTAAAAAAAATCATAATTTTTGTGACTTTTTTTTCTCAGCGTTCACCATTTGGGTTCAGTGACAATTTTATGTTACGGAAGTGGTGATTTTTGGGATGCAGTGTTTTTTGGTGTTTTGCATCTTTTTAAGATTTTCTCTAAGGTTCGGACATGATTATGCTGACAGCACACACAAATGATGTAGCAAACAAAAAGATTTTAAAAATATATAGATAAAATATGTTAATGCTTTAAATCATATACATATTTGGTGTTGCCATAATTATTGCAATATGTGGAATAAGGTTAACCCCTTACATAACTACATCATCGGAAACATAAAATAAAAGTAACGAGTCTTTAATTGCATTCTTATATTTGCATCTTTAACTGCTTTCAAAAAATTTTGAATTTTCTACTTGCCTAGTATAGTTTTTAAATGTTACATCTGATATTTCTTAAGAATCACAAATTTAGTGCAATCATGGTCACAATTATTTACACCACTTCCAAGCAAGAGTGGAAAATAAATTAGAAGAGTCTGCAGAAGAATGTGTGATTTTTCTGTGACTTTAAGAAAGAAAAATTTGTGAAACCCAACAGGCTCAGATGCCAGATGTATCGCTCTCTAATATAAATGAAACAAGACCAGAACCTGAAGAAAACAAATAGCATGAAATTTCCAAATTAAAGATAAATGACCCCTTATGAGTTTTTTAGAGTTTTCTTTTACATAAGTAGTTACTACTGACCTCATTTACAAAGTACCATACCTTCTTTTTGTTATGAAACATGGCTCAACCTTTTTGAATAATGTCATGAGTTGTGACTCCTGCAGATGATGCTGTCAGTCTAGTTAGTTCTGAATTTAGAATAGTCCAATGGTCAATAATTTGGAAGAAAGGATTATGGAGGATGGATATGCCTGAGGACTTATGGGACTTCTACATGACTGCAGTAGAAGGACACAACAGAAGGTGCCAGCATATATGGTCTGAGGGTATTTCTGGCATCTGACAACTGTTGAACTTTCCAATAGCACAAATATGAAAAATAATGAAGAAATATAAATTATAATAGAATTTTGGAGAATAATCCAACCCACTGTGACGTTAGCTCACAATTGCAAGCATTGCAGCTCTCACTACTCATGTCAGGCAATGAGCTGATGTCACAGAGGGGCGGCAGCTAAGAATCAGGCATCCCTCCTATGGTTCCTAGTGGCTGCCCGTTCGTGATGTCACATGGAGGGGGGCTTTCAGTGTGTGGGCACCGCTAAAGGATAATAAGCAGACATCAGTTTGAATTTGAATCCCAGCTCCCAGGACTTCAGGGGGACCTTGGCAGGGAACCAGGTACCTTGGCATAATTACGATATTAGCTGATGTACAAATGCCACAAACATGACAAATGCACATATGCATTTGTCAAGTTATGGGCTTTTGGCACATGTTATTAGTGTCAAATAGTGCATTGGTGACAGGTTCCCTTTAAGGCAATTTAATATATAATTTAACCTGCATTGTTCCTTTATCATGATCCATGATGTCCATGTCTCTGTTGTATATATTTGCTACCTGGGTTGGCTTTTGGTCCAATATAATCCCATTGTGGACTTGGCTTATATCAAACAAGAGCATGTGCAGTCTACCGTGTTGATAATGCTATGTTTCACTGAGGGTAATAAAAGGGGACTTTCAGCCGTTCAGTATTTGGGGCGAGTGTTGTGGTCATACTGCAGGTTGTGTGGACAACTCTATGTCATTTACTATTATTCCCGTAAACCCTGCATTCAGGGAGTGTTTTTAAAAAACAGAAATAAATTGACCTCGGGCACCCTTAAGGGTTCCGGCAGGTGACTCCTTAGTTTTACTGTGGTCATTCTAATGCCATAAATCTAAAGAATGATAATACTACATAAATAAACCACAATCATGAGAAAAATTCTGTGGTTTGGTATCGGGACTTAATAAAAAATATCTGGTCCACATAAGGCCTCAAATATAAACTCAGATTAACAAAAGCACATGATAAATTATACTTTGTCCTTCATTTAACAAAAACAAGTTATTTGTATTAAAAAAAAGTAGTACCATGGTGTGAAATATTAAAGGGGTGTTCCCATTTGAACAAGTAATTGCTATTGTTTGAATAATGAAAAGCTATACAAATTTCCAATATACTTTTTATATCAATTCCTCATTTTCCACCCTATTTTTTGTATGGACCATTCATATAGTTATACAAATGAATCATGTCTCCTCTAAGTCTTGTCTTTTGAAAGACTAAATAAATCTAATTCATTTAATCTTTCCTCATATCACTTATAATTTTTGTGCAATCCAGAGAAGTAAGCAGCACTCCGAGACAGCAATGGTCAGGTGATGAAAAAAAGTGTTCCTTTTATTCCATGCTTCAAAAGTACAGTGAGGTACCTTTACATTAAGTTATTACCTCGGCACCTTCATTAAAATTCAAATCGTAAATTTAATATAAGTATGCATAAAAATTACTTTGATGGCAAAAAGGTTGCCCCAAAAATATTTCCTACACGTCTCCTAATGTAATGAGAACCATGGATGTTTCACAAGTTCCTCATGAGTCATTTCACAAAATAAATATCATAGAGAATACTAAAAGGAAATACCATATAAGGTTGTGCATAAGACCATTTTTTTCACGCACAAAAAATTTGGAACTACCAACCCCCAACTCAGTTATACCCCAAGTGCTTAGAAATCTGGCGCATGTTGTTCAAGAATCTGGACAACCCTCACTGCTCTAGCAAGTGCCAAACATTTTTTGGGTGCAGTTTAAAATAGTAGTCTTTTTATTAGAAAACAGCCCCTTAGGCAGAATTTTGTGTTGCACAAAGTCGTAGTACAGGCAGTCGCCGCGTTCCAACCCTACAAGATTAAAGAAAGCTTAAAGGAACCTTCATGCAAAATAATCCCCCTAAACTAAAATATTTTTCTAAACTCCATTAGAAGCACTTTCTCTACTCCCTTCATTGTCCTCTACATGCCTGTAAAACCATAGCATGAGTTTCCCTACTGCTGTATGCAAATGCCTGTGAAATGTACCAATGAGTCATTCGCATATTCAAGCTGTCCCCCTTATTCATGAGTGTGAGGCCAGCCACAACCCCTCCTGACCTGACAGCCTGTCATATATGTGATGTATAATGAGGTTCTTCCTGGTGTGGTGGGCCATCGCCCCCTGCAGCGTGTGTGCAGTTTGTGGGTTTGTAGATCGATACGCAGCTACCAGCAGCCGCTTTAACAGCAAACATTCATATACCTGTGTAGCTGTATGTTCGTAGTCCTCCCTTATATTAGGAGGATGCACATGTCCAGCAGATGCAAGCGACACCACTAACCATCCTTTTACTATACTCTACACACGACATGAGCAGGGGGAGGAGAGGTGAGGGTAACGGGTTGACATCACTGCTCCTCTTGACCTGTTCCAGCCTCTTTACATGATGTCTGATTTTTCACTGATCTTGTTGAATATACGGTACTATTTGGATCCTTGTGAGCTCGCCAACAGGTAGTAGTGACAGAAAAGTGACACAGACCTGATGACGGTGTCCTTTAACTGCAGACACCTTTACCCCTTCCCCACCCTGACGTGATACTACGTCATAGGATGCGGGTCGTTCCGCACCTTGACTAGTATCACTCATGGCGTCACCCGGCCACGAACCTGAGCCCGTCGATCGCCGCGGGATCCCGCGGTACGCGTTCCGGGATCCCGCAGTATTGCCAGGATCGCGACTATCGCGATCCCGGCTGTTTAAAACCCTATAGACCCGCGGTCATTGTGACCGAGCGCGTATAGTGAATCGCCGCACGATCGGCACCCTCCTTGCATGGCACGAGGTGCGCTCGTTGCCATGGCAACCCTGAAGCCCGATAAGGCCCCCAGGGTTGCCTTCACTAAACCGTTAGGATCGTGCTTACAGCACGATCTACATGCTGATATTCAGCTACATGCCGAATGCATAGCTGACTATGAATATGCTGCATACATTAGTATTGGCAGTATATTACAATGAACAAGTGATCAAATGATCATTGTTCATGTCCCACCCCTCCAGGACAAAATAAAACATAAAAAAATTAAAAAAAAAAAAGGTGCAATTAAAAAAAATTATTAAAAAGAATAAAAGTCCCTTGAAGTCCCATCCCATTGCAATATACAATAAAACATAAAAAGTGAAAATCACAAAAAAAACACAAACATATTGGGCATCACACACGTCCGTTACAAACCCGTACAATAGAATAAACACCGTCACTGAACCCGTACAGTGAAGGCGTAAAAAAAAACACAAAAAAACTTGCAAAAATTATGAAATTTTTCACATCTGCCTCATAAAAAGCGCATAAAAAGTAATCAAAAAGTAAATTTACCCCGACATGATACCAAGAATAAGTACACAAGCGCTTGTCCCGCAAAAAATAAGCTATAAACCACTCTGTAAACCAAAAATATAAATGTTCTGCCCATTGTTACACCTTTACAAAACGGCAAGCAAAAACAAGCAAATTTCTCACAAAATTAGTTCTATATTCTGCAAACAATTTAACCATTAAAAAGCCATATAATGGGGTATCGCTGTATCGTGATGACCCGTAAGAATAAAGATAACACATTATTTTTATGGTATGGTGAACGTCCGGCGAAAAAAATGCTAAAAACCATAAACAAGAATTGATTTTTTAACCACCACCAAGAAAGGTTATAAATCTGATTATTGGCATTGAGCCCCACCGATTTGTAAATGTGTCCCTGAAAAGTGGATTTCATCCACAAAAAAATAATCCCCCATATTCCAATTACAAAAAAATAAACATTTATCGCTGGTAAGATGTGACATTGCAGATCTGTTCTGAATGGGCGCAGCTTCCCTTCTATGCCCGGCCGTGCGGCCGTACAGCACTCACCACCACCTATGGGGGCATCCTTATACTCGGGAGAAATTGGTATCAAACTTTGTGGAGTTTTTGTCATTTAATACTTTGTGACGGTTTATTTTTGGCCAAAATTAATATATTGTCTAAAAAAAAAATACCAGCTTGTAATTAGACCATCCATTTTGTTTTAACCACTGTAAGCATCTAAAGGGTTAAATACTCTAAATTTGATTTTTTCAATTTGAGGGTGTAGTTTCTAAAATGGCGTGATCCATGGGGTTTACGCGTTTAGGGCCTCTCAAAGTCACGTAGACCTGAGATGTGCCTCTAAATAAGGGTTTTTGGCGATTTTCATAAAAATGAGAAAAATTGCACCCAAATTCTAACCTCCTAACACCTAGAAAGAGAGAAGATGCATAAAACCCTGCGCCAATATAAAGCGACATTCGGGAAATGTTAGTTATAAAGTTTACGTGGGTGCTATGACTATCTGCTGAAAAGCAGAAAATTTTGAACTTTGAATGAAAAATTTTCAGAAATTTTAGGCAAATTTCAATTTATTCATAACTAACACAAAAGATATCATCAAAATTTTCTATTACTTTGAAGTACAATGTGTGACGGTAAAACATCTCAAAATCCCCTGGTATGTTAAATCTCACAAGTTATAACCACCTATATGACACAGGGCAATTTAAAAAATCAGGCCTGTCCTGAAGGGTCTAAAATGCATAGACCGAAGGGGTTAAAAACTGTTTACAGCTGATATGCAGCCTAGGACTAAGTAAAGTACAGTAAATTACCAACAGTCCAGAGTCCGTTTTTTAACTAGGGTCGTCTGTAGTCGGTGTTCTTAAGTATGCTATCTCTCTGTAAAAAAGAGGCTGTTCGGGGGCAGTATATGTCTTATAAGACCAACATTGCTTGAAATTGCTCAGATCGCTACTGAACACTGCAGGCATTAATGTACTTATTTATTTATTATTTTATTCCTGGGGGTTTTTTTCCGTGTTCTATGCTTTTTCTCTATTATTTTTTCCATAACAGCACACTCTAGTTCTGGAGCATTTTGAAGTGTTTCTTTATAAATTTCATGATAGTAAAATAGTCGAGCAACAACACTGGGAAAAAACGTTGTGTTCACAAGAAAACTCATATAAAATACTTTGTTTATGGCGAAAAACAACAAGGCAAAACATAGTACAGAGCAGAAGCTGTTATTCTTTGGTAAGTCGTGTCATTTGTCAGGTATCAACAGCCAATAGCTATGTTCCAGAATCATGAATTCATGTCTGACATGGCCATCTGGTAACTCTGGCATTAGAATTCTAGTGGAAATATACCATAATTACCCACCTTCAAGTCTTTTGTAAAAAGGTCTCAGCGGCCAAAGTACCTATTTTTTACTATTGTACTGGCACAGTAGGGGCAATGACATCTGTTTATACACCCATGTTAACTTTGGTTGTGCTGAACTTCTTTAGCTTGTGAGTAACATCAATGTGATATTTTTGCCTAGAACCCCTGTGACCTGTACAAAACTAAGATTAATCGGATAATGACAAAATGTACTTACCAGACAGTTGACTTTTGCAGTCATTTTAGATTTTAAGTTAATGCTTTATTACACAGAATGCAAGAGAGCAGAGCTGGCACTGCTGCCGGCTCTATTGACTCGCGGTCACATGGCTGCCAGTTCTAAAGGGTTTACAGAGCTGCAGGGTTCTGATCAGAACCAAGTACAGTCTCTGACAAATTCAGAGTTTCTTGTAAAAGAAAAAATGTTAAAATAAAAAAAATGAAAATATCCGTCTTTTATGACCTTATGGGGGACATTAAAGTAAAAACACACACAACACAAAATTTGCATTTCCCCATAAAAAAATAAATCACCACTACCACTACAACTACTGACTACATTGCCATAGTCCCCCCGTTTGCCCAAACTATACTACATTGGGGGCACATTTACTAAGAGCTTTGCGCCAGTTTTTTCTGACAACTTTTGCACATTCTTTTTAGGTGAAATGCTTGCACGGTATTTAAGGAGTGTCTGCACCACAATGTGTCGCACGACAACCTTTGTTGGCGCAGCTGCACTAGTCACCATGCGACACAAATTTGGGGCGTACTGCTGCTCAGTAGGACCATGCTCCACATTTATCATGCAAAGTCGTCTTATCCCTATGTTTAAGGTGCACCACAAAAATATTGGTGAACTTCCTGTCCTGGGCCAGTGCAGGAGACGACAGATTCGTAATTTCTGGTTAACATTAATCTGGCGCACCAAGCACTATACACAGGCAGAGCACTTTTAGTGCAGGGTCCCCATTCTTAGTAAAAGTGCCCCATTGTAATATGGCTGCATCACTAGGTTTAATGGGAACAAAATTATAATTTTTTTATTTACAGAGCTGTTTTGTGCTTGTGTTATTGCAGAAAAGCTGTAATTTTTATTGGGATTATGTCAGGAAATGTTACTTTTGTGCTCGTTTTTATCCTATTTTTTATAAGGTATAGGTTAAAACAAATCACTATTTTTGTGACTTTTTTTTCTCAGCTTCACCCTTTGGGTTCAGTGACAATTTTATGTAACGGAAGTGTTGATTTTTGGGATGGCAGTGTTTTTTGGTGTTTTGCACTTTTTTGTGATTTTGTCTCAGGGTCGGACATGATTTGCGGACAGCACACCAAATGAATGTAGCCAAACAAAAAGATTTTAAAATATATAGATAAATATGTTTAATTGCTTTATCATATACATATTTGGTTTGCCATAATATTGCAATATGTGGAATAAGGTTAACAACCCTACTATACATCGAACATTACATCGTCACGAGTCTTTAATTGCATTCTTATATTTGCTCTTTAAAACTGCTTTCTAAAAAATTTTGAATTTTCTACTTCTGTATAGTTTTTAAATGTACACACTTGATATTTCTTAAATCTACAAATTAGTGCAATCATGGTCACAATAATTACAGCCACTTCCAAGCAGAGTGGAAAATATTAGAAGACTCGCAGAATAATTGTGATTTTTCTGTGACTTTAGAAAGAAAAATTTGTGAAACCCACAGGCTCAGATCCAGATGTTATCGCTCTCTAATATAAATGAAACAAGACCAAACCTGAAGAAAACAAATAGCATGAAATTTCCAAATTAAAGATAAATGACCCCTTATTAGTTTTTTAGAGTTTTTCTTTTACATAAGTAGTTACTACTGACCTCCATTTACAAAGTACCAAACCTTCTTTTTGTATGAACACTGGCTCAAACCTTTTGAATAATGTCATGGAGTTGTGACTCCTGCAGATGATGGCTGGTCAGTCTAGTTAGTTCTGAATTTGAATGTCACAATGGTCATAATTTGGAAGAAGGATTATGGAGGATGGATATGCCTTAGGACTTATGGGACTTCTACAACAGAAGGTGCGCAGCATATATGGTCTGAGGGTATTTCTGGCATCTGACATTGTGAACTTTCCGACAGCACAATATAAAAATAATGAAGAAATATAATTATAATAGATTTTGGAGAATAATCCAACCCACTGTGACGTTTAGCTCACATTGCAAGTCATTGCAGCTCTCACTACTCATGTCAGCAATGAGCTGATGTCACAGAGTGGGCGGCAGCTAAGAATCAGGCATCCCTCCTATGGTCCATGGCTGCCCTTTCGTGATGTCATGGGGGGCTTTCAGTGTTTGGGCACCGCTAAGAGAATAAGCAGACATCAGTTTGAATTGAATCCCAGCTTCCAGGACTTCAGGGGACCTTCTGCAGGGAACCAGTACCTTGGCATAATTACGATATTAGCTTGGTACAAATGCCACAAACATGACAATCACATATGCATTTGTCAAGTTATGGGCTTTTGGCCACATGTTATTGTGTCAAATAGTGCATTGGTGACAGGTTCCCTTTAAGAGCAATTTAATATATAATTTAAACTCTGCTTGTTCCTTTATCATGATCCATGATTCCATTTCTCTGTTTTATTATTTGCTACCTGGGTTGGCTTTTGGGTCCAATATAATCCCATAGTGGACTTGGCTTATATCAAACAGAGCATGTGGCAGTCCTATCACCGTGTTGATAATGCTATGTTTCACTGAGGGTATAAAAGGGGACTTTCAGCCGTGTCAGTATTTGGGGGCGAGTGTTTGTGGTCATACTGCAGGTTGTGTGGACAACTCTATGCATTTACTATTATTCCCGTAAACCCTGCATTCAGGGAGTGTTTTTAAAAACAAAAATAAATTGACCTCGGGCACCCTTAATGGGTCCGGCAGGTGACTCCTTATTTTTACTTGTGGTCATTCTAATGCCATAAATTCTAAAGAATGATAATACTACATAAATAAAAACCACAATCATGAGAAAATTCTGTGGTTTGTATCGGGACTTATAAAAAATATCTGGTTCCACATAAGGCCTCAAATATAAACTCAATTAACAAAAGCCACATGATAAATTATACTTTGGTCCTTCATTTAACAAAAAAGTTATTTGTATTAAAAAAAGTGTACCATGGTTGAAATATTAAGGGTGTTCCATTTGAACAAGTATTGCTATTGTTTGAATAGAAAAGCTCTATACAAATTTCCAATATACTTTTTTATACATTCCTCCGTTTTTTTTAAATTTTGATTGCTGTCATTCTATAGAAATCTTCATTGTTTACTTTCAGTGGACAGAAATCTGACCATGATCACACGAGGTGGACGGGTTTTTGTTATAACACATCTCTCTGTGATACTAATACGAACTATACACCTGTGTGACCCATGGCAGATTTCTGTCCACTGGAAGTAAATAAATGAAGATTCTATAATGACTGTAAGTACAGATCTAGAAAACTGTAAGGAAATGAAAGAAAGTTTATGGAAAATTGTATTATCTCTCATCATACAACAATAACATTAATTGCCAAAGTGGAAATACCCCTTTAAGTACACCCTTAGTCTTCCTTATAATTAAGATGGTGTAATAACCCCTATTAACTGAACATCGCAAGTTTGCAGAACTGGGGCATTTAGTAACATAGTTTCATGGGAAACACTTCAACAACCATCTTAGAAGTACCGTATATACTCATGTATAAAACAAGTTTTTCAACACAATTTTTGTGCTGAAAATTTCCACTCAGTTTATACGCGGGTATATAAAAAAATAACCTGAGTACTTCACCATTTCGAGCCGAACCTGTATATACACAGGGGCTGAAGGCTATATACTACCAGGGGAGGCTATAAATACAGGAGCTGGCTGGCTATACTACAGGGGGCTGGTAGCTATACACTACGTGGCTGCAGGGCGAAACTAGGGGCTGGCAGGCTAGATACTACTAGGGGCCTGGCAGGCTATATACTACAGGGGGCTTGCCAGGTTATTATTCTACAGGGGCTGGCAGGCTATATACTCAAGGGCTGGCAGGCTATAATACTACAGGGCTGGCAGGCTATGTACTACAAAGGGCTGGGCTTGTCAATACTACAGGGGCTGGCTGGTCTATATACTAACGGGGGCTAGCAGGCTATATACTACAGGGGGCTGGCAGGCTTTATCTTTAGTGGAGTGGCTGTCTATATACTACAGTGGGCTGGCTGCCTATATACTACAGGGGCAGGCAGGCTAATACTACGGACTGGCTGGCTATATACTGGGGCTCTGACAATGCATTTCTCACCCCTCAACTTATACTCGAATCAATAGGTTTTTCCAGTTTTTGTGTTAAAATTAGGGTCTCGGTTTATAACGGGACAGCTTATAACTCAAGTATATATGGTAATTGTTCCAGTCCACCAATCTCAGAAAAGTTATTAGTAGACATATGTCTTTCATGTTCAGTCAAGGCAAGGAGCAGAATTGGATAAGGAGGGATTTGAGGAAACAGTCTATATTAATCACAACGTTATCTTGATGCAAAAAGGCGTTCAAACCTTGTTTTCTCCAGCGGTTCCCTCTTGTCTTTTGATTTGATTTAACCTGGAACAATTTTCCACCCTATTTTTTGTATGGACATTCATATAGTTATACAAATGAATCATGTCCTCCTCTAGTCTTGTCTTTTGAAAGACTAAATCAACTAATTCATTTAATCTTTCCTCATATCACTTATAGTTTTTGTGCAATCCATAGAAGTAAGCAGCACTCCGAGACAGCAATGGTCAGGTGATGAAAAAGGTGTTTGTTTTATTCCATGCTTCAAAAGTACAGTGAGGTACAGCAACTGTCGTGCTCAGGGCCTTTCCAAGGCTCCAGGGAGTCCTTTTTCAAGGGCTTGAAAAAGGCTCCCTGGAGCCGAAACGTTGCTGTACCTCCACTGTACTTTGAAGCATGGTAATAAAAGGAACACTTTTTTTCATCACCTGACCATTGCTGCTCGGAGTGCTGCTACTTTCTGGATTGTATTGTGGAGGACCTGAGGCCCGGTCCAGTGAGCGTGCACCCACCGCATACTTGATCTTTTTAAGTGTGTCTGCTTTTGCTTTCCTTGAGTAGTTATAATTTTGTGGATCTTTGTAGTACTTTCTCTCCAGCTCCACGGTATCCTTTTATGGAGGCTGAACAATGCTTGTACAGTGGTAATATATATTATCTCTAATCCCAAGAGTCCAACCTCTATATTATGACAAGATCTTGCTGGCTTTCGAGGCAGCTGATTGGCATTACATGTTGTTATTTAATCTATGATCTACTAGTACGCCCAGTTCCTTCTCAACAAGGGATTCTCCCAGATTTACTCCCCCAAGGACATTTATCCAAATTGAACCTCGTATGCCAAGTGGATGACCAAACACTCAATTTGTCCAAATAACCCTGCAGCCTATGAACATCCTCCATAGACTGAATTACACTACGCAGCCTGGTGTCATCTGCAAAACTAGACACAGATTTGTATTTAAACCAACCTATATATGATTAATAAACAAGTTAAGGAGTGGGCAGAGCACAATTTTGAAACCAATTAGAAACTATTCCTGCCAAACCAATCAACCTTATTTTACCCATTAGGTGTTTATGAGGAACAGTGTCAAATGCCTTTGCTGCAAAATAAAAAAAAACAATATTCACAGCAGCTCCTCCGTCCAGGCATCTGCTCACCTCTTCGTAAAAGCAGATCAGGTTGGTCTGACAACTTTTATCTTCAGTAAACTCATGCTGGCTGTTATTTATCATACCATGTGATGTCACATACTCCTGTATGTAGTAGTATAGCATATGTTTTCAGGAACTTCAATTAATGTACAGTGATTCGAGACTAAACCAATATTATTTGTGACAAATATATAAATGTTTTAATAAACTGAGTGTATCTTCCATGTCTTTGGATACATTATGAATAATTTAAAAAGAAATATCCATTTAAAATATTATCCGAGGTTGAAAATAGCAGCGAAACACCTGACCATGACTTATGCCATCATTGCAACACAGCTCAATTGATCCTATGTAGCCGAGTTGCAATACTGTTTGTTTTTTTTAAGACAGCACCATGTTTTCCATTTTCTGGACAACCCTTTAAGCCTAACTGTGTCTACAATTATTCAACAGTTCTATGCTATTTCCTTACTGTTGTGAGATTGAGCAATTTCAAATGTTTTAAATCTGGCTAAATGGGACAAGGATCTGCATTTTCTTAACCACGTTGCTGTACCTCACTGTACTTTTGAAGCATGGAATAAAAGGAACACTTTTTTTCATCACCTGACCATTGCTGTCTCGGAGTGCTGCTTACTTCTCTGGATTGTATTGTTGGAGGACCTGGGGCCCTACAAATATATAAATGTTTTAATAAACTGAGTGTATCTTCCATGTCTTTGGATACATTATGAATAATTTTATAAAAGAAAATCCATTTAAAAATATTATCCAGAGGTTGAAAATAGCAGCGAAACACCTGACCATGACTTATGCCATCATTGCAACACAGCTCAATTGATCCCTATGTAGCCGAGTTGCAATACTGTTTGTTTTTTTTAAGACAGCAGCCATGTTTTCCATTTTCTGGACAACCCCTTTAAGCCTAAACTGATGTCTACAATTATTTCAACAGTTTCTATGCTATTTCCTTACTGTTGTGAGATTGAGACAATTTCAACTGTCTTTAAATCTGGCTAAATGGGACAAGGATCTGCATTTTCTTAACCACATTGGAGTGTAAAAATTCTAAATGTTGAAAATGCCTTATTTTGCTTAAGAGTTCAGAATTTTGGAGTTCAGAGCTTGCTAATTTCGCCAAAGTACAAAAATAGAAGAAGTATGTTGTAGTGCTTTTTCAATGAGATAACATGTATATGTTGGGGCAGTGTATGGGTACACTCACAAATTTTGTTCATTGCTACGGTATATATTAGTTTATTGTTCATTAGTTAATATATTGGGAATAAACCTAATTGTTCTGGGGTAGAGCACTCTAGTATATTGTCCTTGAAGATAAAATGCAAATAATGTTCATAATATGAAAGTTTTGGGGGTTTAATTAATGGGTAGATATAAGAAAAAGCTCAGCACATACCGTATTTTATATTCATCATACATTTGAAGTTTACCTTTTGTTTTACAGTAACCTTTTCTTTTTTTTTACTTCATATTTCCTTTGAAATGACAGGTATTTTATTGTAGAAATGAGTTGTCATTGAGATACATCAGTCTTGAGGATGCTGGTTTCTACACACAGTAAAAGCAGATTTAGACAGGAGCAACTTCTATCAATTTACAAGAAAATGTCTCATCTAATTTCCTAGTGCTTCAGCGTGTACTATAAATAGCCCTCTTTTCACCGTGTGATACTGAATTTTAATGGTAGAGAGAAAAAAGCACCAGAAGTGATGTGAAGATATGATCTGTAGTCAGCTGTAAAATTGGGCATCTCAAACTCTCCTGCAGTTTCAACCATTTCACTTAATGCTATATTCACTTTTTAGTGGATTCAGAGGGGGCTTTCCTTCTGAAAATCCACTATGAACTACCCCAGCCCTCTATTATTTTCTTCCAAATATTTTCAATAGTAGAAACAGACTGATACTTCTTTTTTTTTTGCATGAGCTTCCAGCCACATCTCATTGCAGTTACTAGAGCGGAATCACTTCTGAAAGTATTAAGCGGCCACATGCAGATTTGCACATTTTGGGGGAATTTAGTGGAAATGAATCCGAAACTCAAGGCACCTTCTCTATCAGCCTTTCTGGAGATTTAAGGCAGAGAACTTTTCAAATACATTATTCAGTAAATATAACGTAACTTGACATAAAGCAGTTTCTGCAAGCCTTAAAATAATCTCTATTCCTCCCAGGAATTGTAGTTATTTACCCCCTTATACCACCTCCTTGGCAAGAGGACCATTCCAGTTGGCTGTGTGGGCTGGTGCGAGGCAGGAACGCCTGCGCATATTATAACCTATAGTGGTTTTCTACGGCAGACAGGACCTGCCATATACATTAGGAGACCAGAAAGTCTTCCAGTTCAGGATATTTTTATTCACATGTGGATACAAAGCTACGTTTCGGCTAACTCAATGTAGCCATTCAGGCTACATTGCGTTAGCCGAAACATAGCTTTGTATCCACATGTGAATAAAAATATTCTGAACTGGAAGACGGAGTGCTGCTACTTTCTCCATTACCGTTATGAGCCTGGGTCTTGGGTCAGACCAACGTAGTTGGCACCCATACAGATTGAATCCCCTTTTTCTCTCTGTGCTGCCTGCTTGCATTCTCTTGATATATCTTCCACGGCAGAGGGGTGGGGTTTTGGTAAATCTATTACATGATGGCTTTCTAATATATTAAATTAATCAATCCACTGTTCTAATTTAGAAGATTTCTAACCATTGTTGTTTTAATTAGTAAATTTGTGTTCAATTTTAGGGGAAGAAAACTTACTGGCGATTTTGAAGAGGAGATGGTGGAAATATATGTTTTTGGGCATTATAGACATAGAAGCGACATATTTGGTGGTGAAAGCACATCAGTACACTACTTTTATTAGCATACAGGTGAGGTTTTGCTTGCTTTATATTCTTTTATGTGGATTTTTCGTAGTTAATTTGCATAAAAAATAAGTATATATGATGAATGCATTATTTGTGTCTTTAGATACAACAAACAAGCTAAACAATTCACAGTCCCTCAATGTGTCCATTGTTAATAATAACATACCAAATATTGAAAAATGTAATACATATGTACACTGGAGATTAACTTGAACAATGCCGGGAACAACAGAGTGCATTTTGAACACTCGTGTTACAGTCCCGATTCCGACAGTCCGGCTCCAGCATTTTTGTAAATATGGACTGGCGGAGGCTTGTGCTCTGGTGGAGAAGGCATAATGGATCTTGATTTTTTTTCAGAAATAATATGTTATCCTTGATCAACATTTGAAGGATTTTTGTAAGGGGTACACCATACCACTAGAACAGTGTTTTACAAAAGGACCAAAGTATAAGAAGATAAAACCTTTATTTTGGGAAAATGTGATGATCATAGTAAGGGAACAGCAATGAATGTAGCACAGAGGAAGAAGATAACATTTTCTGAAGGTTATAAAAGTCACCAATCTGTAATGAGTGAACGGTAAATTACTTCAGCACTTCTGTGGCCACAGGAAATCACTAGTCTCTTACACTGGTCTGGTGGGATTTTAGTATACTCTTCTTCCATTCTATCCACAGTTCTGAGACTGTTGTCGATTTCATGGTCATAACTTTGTCATTAACCCCTTAAGGATGCAGCTTTTTTCGTCCTGTTTTTGCTCCACCTTTAAAAATTTGAAACTTTTTCAATTTTCCTTCTACAGAGCTGAGAAATTTTACTTCTCAGCCACATTATTCATTATTCTATGCTGTGTACTGGGAAGCTAAAAAAAAAATTCCAAATTTATATAGGTTTTATAATGTTTTCATACATTTAACAAAAATGAAAACCTCCAGTTCCAAAAAATTCTTAATTTTTCCATCTTCTGATGCAAATAACTTTTTCATACTTCAGTGTACAGAGCTGTGGGTGGTGTCTTTTTTTGTGACTTATGATGACGTTTTCAATCCTACCAATTCAGGGACTATACTGCCTTTTGATCCCTTTGGCAGTGGCACATTGTGACAAATCATGTTCAAAATCCCCATATACTACTATACTGTAGCATAGCAGTATATGGTAAACTAGATAACCTAAGGTTAGTGTATAGACCCCATAGGGGGTCTAAAAAATAGTTTAAAAAAACCCGGAGAGTTCAAATCAGCCCCCTCCTTTCCCTAAAACTGATATAAATATAAAGTAACAATAAAAATCATAATTATGTTATTGTCACATCCCAAAAGTCCCGATCTATCTATATCTAAAAACGGTTATTCCCGTTGGTGAACCCCATAATGGGAAATAGCGCCCAAATGCCGCATTTGGAACTTTTTTCCAGCTTCCCAGTACACGGCATGGAATACTGAAGCATTAATACTGTCACTAGGAAGTACAATTTGTTATGCAGAAAATTAATTATGTCTGCTTGACTTGAAACGTGTAAAACTAAATCAACTTTATTAATTTTTACTTAAAAGCTATGGATTAGATATCACAACATTAAGGCGTTGGCCGGTAAATGGATTGATAATAGTGGTCCATAGACAGGGCAGTGGGTATAATACTTGGTTTGTATACTGTCCCGACTAACGAGCCAATTGTAGCTAAAGTCTAATGGAACACACTTAGTTTCCTGCCACTAGAACAGGAAATAAGTACTGTCTCAGTTAACTTAGTACTCTTAGTCACACTTAACGCATTTCTGCATCTTAAGTTGTGTTTAGATGCGTCCTCAAAGGTGCTGTAATTTGTTTTTTAAGTGTGACATTATTTTACATCACACCAGCAGCATTTCCCCCCATGGCATTGTTACCGGCCGCAGCGCAAGCAGCAAATGACTGAGTATATAAACTGTTAACGCCACCCATCATTTGAGTCATGTCCGGGGCGGGCTGCAATCCAGGCTCTTTCATTGGTTGGACGGTGTCTACATCAAGCTACAATGTAGCCGATGCGGTCCCTCCCACGTCTAGGAACTAGTTGCTAGCTAGCAGTAGGATATTCCCATCAATGACGTGGCTGGGAGTTACACACCCTCAAGGCGGGGCTATGATAATACTAGTGATCCGCCCTGGGAGGATGATATGTCACGGGGACTAATCTTATGCAGAAAACAGGCCCTCATACCGCTAAAAAGTTATGGAATTTTGAAAGTGGGGAGTGAAAAATGGAACCGCAGAAATGAAAAAGGGCTGTGTTCTTAAGGGGTAAGTCACATCTGGTAAAATAAAACCAGACTAGCAGAATAGCAGAGCACTGGGGGGGGGGGGATTGGGGATGGGGCAGAGGGTCTATGTGAAAAAGTTAAATATTTAACACTTTAACTGCTGCCTGCATACACATACAACAGCCACAGAGTACTTGACATCACAATGCAACAGCTGTACACTCCCGGCTCTGCTGAATCTCCTCTTTTTTCCCAAAGTTCAGTGAGGAAGAGGCAGGAAGAAGGAGGGCAGAGACCTGCTGCTAGTACATGGAGGGGAAGAAGTGGTAGCATAGCTGGTGAGTTGCAGCCTGCACCAAGACCTCCATCCATACTCAGAGAAACACTGGAGCTCCCGGTATGTGGCTGCATCCTGTGCTTGGCCAGTGATAAAACAAACCTGGGGGCCATGGCAGTATGAGGACAGGGAGGGCTCTGCCTCCTAGCGGAGGTAATGGGGGAGGTGCCTAGTCTGTATATATTAGGAGGATGCTGCAAACAGCCTCCTGGCTTCCCTGTATCATAACCAGGATGGAGGCAGGACTCGGAGGAAGGACAACACCAGCTAGTTCGGGACACTGCATGCATATTCGGGACATTGTCCCAACCACCTGGGACTGTCCTGCCAAATCCAGGATAGTTGGGAGGTATGCACTTCAATGCTGATTATAAGAAGTGTACAGGAGGCCCAGGAGCCAGGGGTGGGCCCTGTGTCACAATCTGTGGTAAGACCTGAGGAATGCCCTTGAGTTGAAGGGCTGTTTACAGCTACAGGCTTACAATCAGCAGGGTACAAGTCTACAGATAATCTGAACCTGCCTATAAACATATGGGGCTTAGATCAAAAGACCCTAGCAATACCTCTGGTGTTAAATATAAAACTCCAGACCAATTTGATATCAATGAACTATCCTGTGGATAGGTCAACAATATTTTGAACCTGGAAAATCTATTTAAAGGGGTTGTCCAGTTTCCGCAAATAATTATCCCCTAGGGCAGTGGTGGCGAACCTATGGCACGGGTGCCGGAGGCGGCACTCGGAGCCCTCTCTGTGGGCACCCAGGCCATCACCCCAGAATGAAGTTCACCAGACAGGACTCAAAGAATCTGCCTGCAGAATCTTCCTACAATAAGAGATGAATTTGCCCTCCTCCTTTCAACTGGGTTGGTGTCTTTAGGAGGCTGAAGAATTGAAAGTTGTCAATGAACAAGGAGAAATAAATTACTGCTTAAATTGCTGTGCTGGCACTTTGCAATAAATACGTGGCTTTTGGTTGAAGTTCGGGCACTGAGGCTCTAAAAGGTTCGCCATCACTGCCTAGGGGACTCAGCCTCTTTTGGCCTTAAGGACGCGGCCCCATTTTTCAAATCTGGCCTACACATTTTGTGTAAAATCACCAGAACCTGTATTTAGATGAACCTGCTCAACTTCTAATTGACACTGAGAGGCCTAAATAATAGCTAGACTCATAAATTACCCCATTCTGGAAACTACACCCCTCAACGTATGAAAAAACACTTTTAAGAAGTTTGTTAACCCTTTAGGTGTTTTTTAGGGGTTAAAACAAAATGGAGGTGCAGTCTGCAAATTGTAATATTTTTTCACAATACACTCATTTTGGGTGGTAAATTAAACATTTACAATGGATTAAATGAAAAAAGGCTCCACAAAGTTTGATACCCAATTTCTCCCAAGTACACCGATACTCTATATGTGGAGGTAAGATGCTGTATGGGCGCACGGCCGGGCATAGAAGGGAAGGAGGTGCCATCCAGAGCAGATTTGCTATGTCACATTGTACAGGCTATAATTTTTTTGTTTTTTTATTGTGGACCTATAGGGGCTTATTTCTTTTGCCACATGAGATGCACTTTTCTGGTAGGTAATTTTGGGGCATCTATAGCTAATTGGTGAGATTTTATTAACTCTTTGTTGGTGGAGGAAATGAAAATCATAAATTTTTAGGAAAAGTTTTATGTTTTTTTTTTTGGTCGTTAACCATACCATAAAAATAGTATATTATTTTTATTCTATGGTTCACCATGATTACGAAAAGACCTCATTTATATAGATTTTTTATTTTTTCCCATTTTTACTGAATAAAAAGTAATTTGGCAAAAATGTTAATTTTAGCATCACCGTCTTTCATATGCATAATTTTTTTATTTTTCGCCTCACATATCTGTTTAAGGGCTTATTTTTTTGCGAAAAGGATTGTACTGAATAAAAACTAATTTGGAAAAAATCTTGTTCATTTTTGCATCACCATATTTTCATATGCATAACTTTTTTATTTTTCGGCTGACAAATCTGGTTAAGGGCTTTTTTGTGAGAAGTTTTGTTCTTTTGAGTGGGCCTATTTTAGAGTGCATAACATTTTTTAAATCACTTTTTAGAGCATTTTTTATAGGGTATTAATTAAAAATGATCTGTTTTATTAATTTTTATTGATTAAGTTTTATTGATTGTTACGGACGCGGCAATACCAAATATGCGGGGTTTTTTTGTGTTTTTGTGTTTTTTATACTTTATTAAGTGTTTTTTTTAATTTATTCTAATGTGCAGTGTTCAGTTTTTTTTTTTAGTTATACTTACTTGAACTTGAACCAGTGATGCTCTGATTGCTGGTTCAAGTTCAATACACTGCTCTACAATACTATTTTATTGTAGAGCAGTGTAATCTGTCTGGCATGCTTCCGGGTCTGATTGCCAGGGAGACCGGGCAGCACTTGGCAGTCCTCGGAGCTGCCCAGAAGTGCATCGGATAACCCGGTAAGCGGCGCGGGGGATCTGATCTGTAAAAAGGTCAAAGCACTATGCAGAGCTGTAGCACCCAGGGCTTTAGCATCATCCTAACTTCATTGGCAAATTGGATTACTTAGAGCGACAATAATAATAATGAAAATAATAACATTAAATCTTTATTTCTAATATATTAAATGCAATGGGGGAGATGTATCAATTTGTCTACACCAGAAAACTGGAGTCATTTGCAATTGAAATGACTTGTGCCACAATTATTAAAGATTTTAGTACATTTTAAGGCAATTTTCTGCCTTTTTGGGGTCTTTGGTGTAAAATCATCTTCAAATAGTTCACAAATAAGAACAATGATTCACATTTCAAAATCCATGAAAATCTACTTCCAGACATATTTAATGTGTATATAAATGTGTAACACAAATATGTTTTAAGCACCAAAATACCCATATAAAACTGCCAAGTGCCATGTAAACATAGCCTAACTCTGTTCATTTTTAAAGAAATTAATTTCAAATGAATGGTTACAACCAGCTTGGATTGATCGGTTCAAACAAGGCAGAAATATTTGAATGTCGACTTAAGTCAATCATTCCCGAGTCAAAATGTTGCTCCATCTAAGACATAAATCAGTAATTCCCAAATACATGGAAGAATGGCTTCACTTACAAAGTAGGCTTCAATAAGCAGGATTTTTTCTGTTTCATATTAATTGCCTGCCATATGCTGTTCTATATATACTATCTGCATGCTCAATATGGCAATGCTTTATAATTACATTAATAGAAAAAAAGAAAAGAGAAAAGAAAATGGTGGAAAGTAAAATTATTAACTATATAATATTATTCTATTATACTATTATATATATATATCCGCTCTTCGTAGGGGATATGCCCTAGAAAACTGTAGATTAATCAAGTAATACCCTTAAAGAACTACTTAAAGAATAAACTAGGAGGTTGTAGAAAAGAATTACAATATTTTATAACATACAGGTCCATAAGGACAGGTCAAGGTTGACCCCACACTTGGATTAATATTATCAGGACAGCAAAGCCATAAGCAGGTGTAGGAAAGAAAAGTCCTCCGTTATTGCAGAAGTACCTCTCCTGGACAGACCCAATGGGCAGTGGCGTAACAAGTCACCAGTGGGACCCGGTGCAAACTTATCATCAGGGCCCCATATTCCTTAAGCCATGCTACTGGCCCCAAGCCCTTACATTTTACTTCAAAATACACATATATATAATATATATATACCCCACAGACATGTGCACACATACACTATATATACATTACACTCATATCTAAACACAACACTAAATACATTTGCTCTACACACATACACTATATATACTAAACACATACAAATACACAGCAGACCCACATATACCATGTATAAGGAAACTAAAATATACACCACATAACTATATACCAGCTGGGAATATACTGCACATTACTATATAGTGCCAAAAAATGTATTGCACACCAAAGTTGTTATAAGTCAGATAAAGACATCACTTACTTAGTTGTTGCTTTGTCCTTCTACCTCTGCGGAGGCCTGTCATTTCCTGGATGACAGTTTGTCTCTATCAGTTTCAGATTACACTCAGATATCCAGATATCTTCAGCTCCATGCAGCAAAACTGCACCCCTAAAAATACAAACAGTTCCTTTTTTTTAAAACTCATTTTATTGTAGCAATAGAATACATACAGAGATAATATTTAAAAAAATGCTGCTCCACAATCAGAATTATGGAGTTATGGAGATCCCACGCATAACACCTTTTCTGTGGAACTTTAAAATATCCGCTCATTTGGACTCAGTGGTCACAAAACCACAACCCAGGGGGTTAAGATAAAGCTTGAATGGCATTACTTAGGTCATTAGACGCATAGGCAGTTAGGTCAGATGAGCACCACGAGTCCTGAACCTTTCTGGGGGCTTCCTATTCTTATACACCACTTTTTCATATGGAATTATGTTATTAACAATCCCTTTTCACATACCTAGTGTTGGGGGTCTTGGGTTCATCCACTTAATGGACTAAAGCTTTCCTCGCCAAAAAGAGGGTGAATGTAAAGAATATTTTAACATATTTGGGCCATATTTCCTCATCTAATAGTGCGAAGAGGCATACCTCCGGTCGTGGCGGGACTGTCAGTTGGAGTACTGAGGAGAGTAAACCGACTACTTCTGACCAGAATGATTGTAGCACAGGTCATTCCCATATAATGTGCCAGAATGCAGCAGGGGCATAACGGCAACTATGGCATTCAGGGTAAGGGATGGGGTGCATCATGAATAATCGTAGTGGAGTGAGATAGCTTGACATAGGAACATAGGAGATCTGCCTCTCTGTCATCGTCTAGGATGGGTATCAGTTCCCTCCATCTACTGATTGAAGGAAAAGGTGTTGCCTCTGCTTTAGCTCGTATTAGGTGGGAGTAGATAATGGAGACCAGTGCCCTTGGGCCCTGAGAACGGATGACTCCAATGAGCGGGTAATCTGAGATGGGAAGACGGGGTTCAAGAAATTGTGAAGTGAGGGTATGCCGCAATTGTAGATAACTATAGAATCGGTGGTGAGGTATATCATGTTTTTCCCTGAGCTGCTCAAAAGACAAAAGGATATTATCTTCATAAAGATCACTTAAGACACACACCCCTACTGTCCTCCAAATTTGGGTGTCCTGCAGTTGGGGTAACTGGGCTAAGGTAGGCTTTGTTCGATAGTGAAGTTTCAGATATAATACCAACGGTTGGGTCACCACCCTCACTGCCCGCCAAGAGGAATTGCCTTGGAGAATCTGCCAGAGGGAGTGTACACCCAAATATGTGGCTAGATAACATTCTGGACCAGTGGGGTTAGGGGAGATAGCCATTCCCTAAGGTACTTAAGTTGGCCTGACAGGTAGTAAAAAAAGATATTTGGCATCACCATGCCTGCCAGATCTGGGGCACTGTAGTTTTGCTAGTTGTAGTTTGGAGCATGAGAACCCCCGTATAAAAGAAATGAATAAAGAGTCTAGTGTGTCAAAAAGGTGCATGGTACCGGCACAAAGACGTGTAGTAGGATGTAGAGGCACTTTGGCTGGACAACCATCTTAATCAAATTTATTCTCCCGGACACAGATAGTGGCACTGAAGACCATAACTTGAGCTTTTCCCTAAAAAGAGTCAGTAAGAGTTCAACATTGGCAAAATTGCGGGGGTTCTAGTCAATATCACACCTAGATATCGGAAACTGTCAGTGGCTTTTAGATTGCATATAACTTGGTCAGAGTTGGGTCTAGAAGCATCTAAATACATGAGGTGAGATTTTCTCCAGTTGATCCACAACCCGGAGTATGAGCCAAAAATGTCTATGAGTTGAATTGCTCTGGGGAGTGATGATTCCGAGTTGGACAGAAACCGGAATAACACATAA
This sequence comes from Engystomops pustulosus, assembly GCA_019512145.1. Taxonomy (NCBI): domain Eukaryota; kingdom Metazoa; phylum Chordata; class Amphibia; order Anura; family Leptodactylidae; genus Engystomops; species Engystomops pustulosus. The sequence goes on from CM033643.1 coordinate 127,111,276, forward strand.
CAGGAATAACAAGAAAACACATATAATGCAAGGCGATCTTCTGTCTCTGAAACTTTAACCCCTTTGCATTGCGAATCTGCTCTAATACATAGGGCTAATAGCTCGACAGCCAGATCAAACAAAAGGGGTCGACAGGGGGCACTCCTGATGGGTGCCACGTTGAAGAGGAAAGTAGGAAGAGCTCTGACTGTTCAGTGCTACTGTGCCGCGGAGTGCTGCCTACAGCACTGAGACCCATTTGATAAAGGCAGGGCCCTTTCTGAACTTGGCTACTACTGATATTAGGAAAGGCCATTCCATGGATTCAAAGGCCTTGGCCACGTCTAGTGAGGCCAAGGCTCAGTCCTCTCACCTCACCCACCTGCATTATTATCTGTGCTCTTCTAGGGTTATCAGAGGTGTTACGTCCGGGAATAAAACCTGATTGGTCCGTGTGGATCAGACATGGAATTACAGAGTTCAGGCGATGCGCCAGAACCTTGGCAAGCAGCTTGTAATCTGAATTTAAGAGAGATATGGGCCTATAAGACCCACACTTCAGGGGGCCCTCTCCAGGCTTTAGGATAACAATTATAGTAGCGTCATAAAATGAGGGAGGGAGGGAATTATTGGTATATGCCGTCTGCAAGGTTCGTAGCAGAGAATACAACAGTTACTTACAGTGTAATGTCACCTGGATTAATATTACATCCTAATTTATATATGGCACCTGCTAAGCTTCATAGAGCAACAACATCCTCATATTAATTTGTGCACACCACCAGCACCTCATTAATCTATATACAGCACCAGCAACAACACAGTATTAATAACTGGCAAAGCAGTCAAATGTAGCACTGCAACCGTCATTAAAGTAGCAGAGCAGCACCTCCTCACCAATCCACATGTAGTCAGCAGACCCGAGTCAATACAAGTTATGTAGCCACTTCTTAATTAATATAGTGTTCAGCAGCCAGCCCACCTTGTATATATTGTCCATCAGTCAGTCCACCCTTCTATACAATGTCCAGCAGCCAGTCCTCCCTCCTATAAAATGTCTAGCAATCAGTCCCCCCCTTTCTATAAAATGTTCAGCAACCCCCCTTCTATATAATCTCCAGCAGCCAGCCCCCGCCCTTTTCTATATAATCTTCAGCAGCTAGCCGGCCCTGCACTGCAGCATTGCAGACAGAGACACGTCTTAAGACACACATATACTTGACCATGTTTCTCTGTAATCGGGCCAGCATTTGCCGTCTGGCAGATATGTGCCCATTCTATCTTCAGAGCCTGATCCCGGTCGCACCCGCGATCACTACGCCCCTGCCAATGGAATTAAATAAGCATAAGGGTAAGTATTTCCTCCCATTTCTATGTAGAGTTTCTTCATCTTGATGAAAATATGATACACAAATGAGTATGCTGAGTATAGTTTCTCTGTCTGCTGAATACCTTGACTGGCAGATCTGAAGTGGAATATTATATATTATATATATATATATATATATATATATATATATATAAATATCTATGAGAAGAGGATAATAAAGCTGACTCTAGGATATTATGCCAGGTCTCTACACAGCAGGAGCTCTGGATGTAGTGTATATCATCACTCCAATTACCTGTGGCATGTTCTCCACTTTTAGCACCTGTCACTGGAGAGCAGCTCTGGACTTATTAAGAAGCTTTTGATGTCAGAGCAGTAGCTTTGGATTTTTATTTGATGCTTTCTGACAATGGATCTACCTTGTTACATCTATTAACTAAACTCCGAAGTTTCAAACAAAACAGGTAGAAATTATGCCTTTTCCTCTCATTCATTCTACTTGTTGCCTTGGAAACAGTGTCATGATGAATTAATTATGCAGTCAACTTATGAAGAACATTCCATGAAAAGCTTTACTAACAGACTGAGATTATGTAACTTTTCACTAATTAAATACTTAATAGTGAAAAGACTTAATATCCTTTTAATATACATTAATGATAATGTTCGCTATGTACTGTCTGACACTTCAGTTTACTTTTATTTTTAGGATTTTATTTAAAGCAAATTGACCACATGGATGCAGTTCTGTTAAAATAAGTACACTAACATTCTGACATTTGACTCCTGCAATAGGATCCATTCTTTCATCTGATTCTAGTAGCTTAGTTTTTGAGAAAAACATCTTTTAAAATGATGCAAATGAGAGTCAGGGGCTCCTGGCTACTTCACAGAAGCCCTTCTGGCACAGCCATCTGCTAATTATTCAAACCTCTGTTCAGTGTTTCTGCCCACCTCCTCCTTGGTGACAGCTGGTGACATAAGCTGACTCTCGGCAATTCCCATGTATGCACGCTAATCTCATTGTTCTAGCCTTTTTTGCTGCCTGAGCTTTAAAAGGGTATTCCCATGAAGACTAGATTCTTAAATATACTTAAGATAACAAAAAAACACATTCTCTTTTTCACTGTTATTAACAAAAATAACAGATTAATAAAAATTTCACAGATAAATTCTAACCTGTCTCTATCATTCATGGCGTATACAATTTTGGTTGTCCCAGGATCCGACCGTTAATCTTCTGACTTGAGGGTTGGGAAGACATATAGGGGCACATTTACTTACCTGGTCCTGTCGCGATCCAGCAGCACGTTCTCAGTCGAGGATGCGGGTCTTCCGGCGATTCACTCGGTGCCCCGATGTCCACCAGGTGTCGCTGCTGCGCTGCACCAGAGTTCACTATGCTATTAGTGGTGCAGGTAAGCGTGTTTCAAGTGACCCTTTTTTTTTAAATTCCGCAGTTTTTCCGAATCCGTCAGGTTTTCCGACAGCCACGCCCCCCCCGATTTCCGCCACATGCATGCCGGCGCCGATGCGCCACAATCCCATCACCTGTGCCAAAAACCCGGGGCAATTCAGGGAAACACAACGAAAAATAGCGATTTGGGTCTTAGTAAATGAGCCCCATAGTTTTCCTGTCTGAATCAGCACTGAGCTGCTCTCTGCACACCACGCTTGCATTCCAACACAGAGGCATCTTGATAGCAAACAGCCTGAGTATAGTAAAGCTACAAGCTACAGAGAGACAAGATCTTTATCCAGGGGAGTGGGAGGGAGGTTCAGCAGAGCTCACAGTGTATGTTATAGCTGTGATAGCAAAGCTGAAAATGTTATGTGTAATATGCATATCATGAATCTCATCATGTCATCTCTCTTTTTATATGTGTCAGATACTAGTGAATGTTTAGAAGCTAAATGAAAGTGTATATAAACCTGGTCCCTGATAATCTAAGCACATTGTCAGCACACAGCATCTCACAGCACTATAGTGATCATAATGTGTCTGCTTAGAGAGTCCCTGCCCACACTACGGAATTTTACACTGGCCCTCACTGAGTTATAGGAGCTAAAACAGCAATAATACTGAGTAAAATTGTAAAGTAAGGGATTCAAATTGTAAAATGACTAGGGGATTGAAATTTGAGAATATGCTGCCTCCATAGCATTCAGATATTTTGCTGCCCAGGGCCTCATCTGCCACAGTGGCAGATGGACTTGCCAAAAGCTGGCAAGTCTGTACTATAAAAAAAAATATTTGCATCAGTGTATTTAAGACACTAATTCAAATAATGTGCAGAGTGGCACAGCACTGACACGTCAGCCTACATCTCTCTGTATGACACAGGTCGGTGCGATGACTTCACTGAAGACACTGTAGGCAGAAGAGCCACAGCGGGGGAGACCAAAGGTAAGTATTTTTTTTTGCAGGCTACATTTTTTAACTAGATTCATTAAACTAGGGGGGGGGGGCTATTTCTACATAAGGGGGGCTGTTTTTAATTAAACAACAGAGACTGAAAATACTTAAAGCAAATTTACCATTTGATTTCATGCATTATGAACCTAAACATACCTTCATAATGCTGTAGCTATACTGATGCAGAAGCATATCTTGTTTAATCCCTGAGCTGAGTGGTTTTGCTGAAAAAACAATTACAGGACCTTGGGAAAGCTGGATTGCATGCTGCTTGCAGTTCATAAACACATTACACAGAGTTGTCTGCAATGTCCAGACAGGACTAATCATCCTAAGCTGGGGTATGTTTGGTCATCTGAGGGGTTCAAGATGAACCCAGAGAAGATCAAAGCTGTGTTGGAATGGCCAAGGCCTTAGACCTTAGCATTACAAAGGGTTCTGGGCTTCGACAATTATTATAGGAAATCCATCAATAATTTTTCTGTGCTTTCTAAACCTATAACTGATTTGACTAAGAAGGGAACTGATCTCAATCAGTGACCTTTGAAAGCAGTGGGGGCTTTTGAAACTCTGAAAACTAGGTTCAGCTCCAGGGCTCATTCAACCAGATGAGGAGTTGCCCTTCGTTGTTGAGGTTATTGTGGGAGTGGGTTCAGTACTGTCACAGGAGAAGGAGGGTCAACTGCATCCGTTTGCCTTCTTCTCAAAAAAGTTTTGTCCAGCTGAATTCAACGATGACATTGGCGATTGAGAGTTATTAGCCATCAAATTGGGCATTAGGGTGCTAGTGCACTAGGATCTGAATTTGTACTGAAAAGGTGAGTTATCATGGCAGCCCTTTATACTCAGTTGGAGATTCTGATTCCTAGGGGATTGACGGCCCTGTGGGGTCAGCTGTTACATGAATGTCATGACTCCAGATTGGCAGGCCATCCTAGTGTTGCTGTCACTGTTACTCCCGCGATCCTTGTCACGGATCGCGGGAGTACCCATGCTCCGCTGTATGTCTGTCCCCGTCCCCCTGCTCACACTTACTTCTCCTGACTCCTGCTGCTAGGGCGCACACGCGGACTTCTCAAAATTTAAAGGGCCAGCGTCCTCCTGATTGGCGCTGTCTAATCCGGCTCACCCTTTATGATCCAGCCCCTCCTTCCTTCCTGGCCGGATCTTCAGCATTGTTACAGCATTCTAGGAACTTCCAAGGTTTCCACATCTCGCTTCCTACAGCGGTTCATGTTGAAGTGATTGCCTAACAGCGTTTCCAGACGCTCCTGCTCCTCCAGCATTTCCAGACGTCTCCGTGTTCCTCCAGCGCTTCCAGACGTCTCCATGTCTCCTGTCTCCAGCGTTCCAATACGCTCCCTGCTGTGCCTTCCAGGGCTCCAGTCCAGTGGTGTCATCAGTTTGTGCCAGTGTCACCAGTGTTCCTCTTGGCTGAATTTGTGCTCAACACCCATGATTCCTCGGTGGCAGGCTGTGCTCCATTCTTCTGTTGTAATCTAATATCCTCTCCCTCTAACAATCCCAAAATACTCTTCACTCCCTACTAACACCAAAGGTGCAACCACTTGTCACAGACCTTGAGACTGAAGATCTGGCCACCTACTTTAAAGATAAAATTAATTGCAATCGCCATGAAGTAATTTCTCAATCCACTAACTCCACTAATCCCCTTCCCTCCGCTACTTCACCCTGTTCGCTTCCTTCCTTTGAGCCAATCACCTCTGCTCGTCCGACTTCCTTTATCAGTGACCCCCTCCCCTCACATCTCGTCCAGTCTCTCTCCCCAGAAATCACTTCTCACCTCAATAAAATCTTCAACCTCCCTCTCTCTTCTGGTGTCGTCCCCTCTTCTTTCAAGCATGCGGTTGTTACCCCATTACTAAAAAACTTTCCCTGGACCCATCCAGTGCTACTAACTACAGACTAGTTTCTAATCTCCCTTTCATCTCCAAACTCTTGAAATGCCTGGTCTATTCTCAACTTACCCGCTCTCGGCTAACTTCCTCCTTGACCCCCTACAATCTGGTTTCCACTCTATGCACTCCACCGGAACTGCACTTGCTAAAGTCTCCAATGATCTCCTCACTGCTGAATCCAAAGGTGACTATTCTCTCCTCATTCTCCTGGATCTATCGGCAGCATTCAATACTGCGGACCACCAGCTTCTCTTCAGGATGCTTCGCTCCATTGGCCTACAGGATACTGTACTCTCTTGGTTTTCTTCCTATCTCTCTGAATCCTTTTCTGGATCTCTCTCTTCTATATACTTCTGCATGTAACTTCACCATGCCTTAATCCAGAAGACTAGTGAATGTCTCTCTACTGTCTCTAACATCATGTCTCTCTCTTCTTGAACTCCTTATCTTTCCACCTACTAATCAACCCAACCCTGACCTCTCAATCTCGGTCTGTGGAATCACTATAACAAAGAGGCAGCAGGCCCGCAACTGAAACTTCTAAAATGCTAATTGTTGCTATGAATCACTCTCAACTAGACTACTTTAACTCCCTACTAATCGGTCTTCCTCTCACTAAACTCTCTTCTCTACAATCTATTCTTAATGTAGCAGCCAGGCTCGTTTTTCAGACAAAACGCTACACAGATTCCTCCAGTCTGTGCCAGTCACTGCATTGGCTGCCTGTCTCCTTTCGATTTCAGATTAAAATAATAACCCTCATCCACAAAACTCTGCATAATGCTGCACCTCCCTATCTCTCTTCTCTAATCTCAGTCTATCCCCCAAACTGTGCTCCTCAATATTCCAGTGATATTAAAACAATCTCTACCTTAATTCGAACCTTTCATTCACGTCTCCAGGACTTCTCCTGAGCTGCACCAATTCTCTGGAATACCCTTCCCCAGACTCTCAGACCAATACCCACCCTACAAAGTTTCAAACATGCTCTTAAAACCCATATTTCTAGGTAGGCCTATCATACTTGCTAACTGCATGAAATGTCAACTCTCTCTTTACTAATCTATCCTATGACCTCATCCCATTGCTTAACCGGCAACCACCAGATATATACCAAGCTCTAGGCTTCTCTGCAGTCACTTTCACCTTGGTCCTTGTATATAAGATTGCGGCTAAATGCTGATTCAAGCAGCAAAATTTTTTATTTATTAAATTACTTTATATGAATCTCTTATTAATAATGGCTGGACTATTTACAAGCTCTTTTACCTCTTGTGTCACCCCCTTCATCCTCATAGAATTTAAGCTCTTGCGAGCCGGGCCCTCACCCCTATTGTTCCATATGAATGTTTGTACTCTTTAATGTAATATTATATTTGTATATGTCCCCTATGATTTGTACAGTGCTATGGAAATTGATGGCACTATATAAATAAAGATTATTATTAGAGTCCCTGGCGATAGTCCCTGGAATTTTACACTGAACAGCCTAGAGAGTGATAGGAGCTAAAACAGCAATAAAACTAAGTAAAATTGTAATGTATGGGGTTAAAAATTATCTTAAGTGTGTAAACATCACTAGGGAATTATAATTTGCGAACTATCTTTCATGTGCAAACTCCTTTGACAAGGGCTGTTTTGAATAGTTTTAGGGGTGCAATTTAAAAATGTGGTACTTTGTGGGGAGTTTCTAATAAATATAACTTTTAAACCCCTATAAATATGAGATGACATATGGTTAATGTTAGTTAGCTACCAATTTGGGAGGTTGAACTAACTGTGTGATTATCATAACATTTTCACCAAATGTTAAATTTTTTTACCATTAAATGCAAAACATTTCAACCAAAATATACCACTAGGGTGAAGTACATATCATGAAAAAACACTGTTCTTCAGCAGTGTCTATCTATATCATTCTCATTTTATGTTGAATCATTTTATTGAACATTGTTAAACAAGAACTCACATAACATTAGGCAAAAGCCTACATTTATTAATGCAAAACTTACAATGTGTGGTAAACATAAGCATATATCCAGGTCACACCTAATGTCCCCTGTGAGGTCCCGGATGAGTATAATGCCCTTCCAGATGGAGAAGGGAGCGGTTTCTGCATTTAAACTCTGAAGAGTACCCATCATTTGACCGTTGCCTCTCCCTCCCTGATAACATGTCTGCCTACTTCCGTTCCGTGTATTGTAACAGTTTAGTTTCCTAAGTTGTAGGGAACCACGCGCTCCTGGAATGGAGCATATTAATAAGACTAAAACACAAAACTCGACAAGACAAATACATGAACAGATACAAAAGGGATAAATATGCAGGGGGGGGGAGGAAGAGGGGATCCTGTGGGGCATGTTTCGTATAGTGGAGAGAGAAGCATCAAGGGGTTCCCCGTTCTCCGCAGAGAGGCTATGTTAAATGCAGCTATGAGCTCTAGGGCAGTCTATCCTGGGGCCTGTGTCTTCAAGAGGGCCTTGAAGTCCTGAGAATCCCTAAAACTCATCCAGGGGACCAAACTTGAAGAAACTTTTACATGGCTCTCAGGTGTTAAGATAGCTAACTTCCTCCATGCGGAACAGGTGAGACATTTCTGTGGCCCATTCAGCAAGGGAGGGACATGTGGTGGACCGCCAGTGGCGCGTATACCCCTGGCTGCAATCAAACAAAAACGTAGTATGTCCTTCTTTTGAGCTCCAATTTGGCCAGGGAGCACTGAGAGGAGGGCCATCATTCTCATTTTAAATTGAATCCTAAACAGAATGCAATACTGGATTTCTTTTTTGAGCAAACAGTGAACTATATGCATGATAAACTGAAATGTTAGTATTTTCATAATAGTTTTGCATTAGATGTATTAGATCGGATCTAATGTTTTATATACATTCACCGGCCACTTTATTAGGTCACACCTGTCCAACTGCTCGTTAACAATAATTTCTAATCAGCCAACACATGGCGGCAACTCAGTGCATTTAGGCATGTAGACATGGTCAAGACATCTCTGTAGTTCAAACGAGCATCAGTATGGGGAAAAAGGTGATTTGATGCCTTTGAATGGCATGGGTTGTTGTTGGTGCCAGAAGGGCTGGTCTGAGTATTTCAGAAACTGCTGATCTACTGGATTTTCACGCACAACCATCTCTAGGGTTTACAGGGAATGGTCCGAAAAAGAAAAAACATCCAGTGAGCGGCAGTTCTGTGGGCGGAAATGCCTTGTTGATGCCAGAGGTCAGAGGAGAATGGGCAGACTGGTTCGAGCTGATAGAAGGCAACAGTGACTCAAATCCGCACCCGTTACAACCAAGGTAGGCAGAAGAGCATCTCTGAACGCACAGTACGTCGAACTTGAGGCAGATGGGCTACACGCACGCAGAAGACCACACGTGTGTGCCACTCCTTTCAGCTAAGAACAGGAAACTGAGGCACAATTTGCACAAGCTCATCGAAATTGACAGTAGAAGATTGGAAAAAAACGTTGCCTGGTCTGATGAGTCTCGATTTCTGCTCGACATTCGGATGGTAGGGTCAGAATTGGCGTCAACAACATGAAAGCATGGATCCATCCTGCTTGTATCACGGTTTAGGCTGGTGGTGGTGTTGGTCAATGGTGTGAGGAATATTTTCTTGGCACTCTTTGGGCCCCTTGGTACCAATTGACCATCATTGCAATGCCACAGCCTACCTGAGTATTGTTGCTGACCATGTCCATCCCTTTATGACCACAATGTACCCAACATCTGATGGCTACTTTCAGCAGGATAATGCGCCATGTCATAAAGCTGGAATCATCTCAGACTGGTTTCTTGAACATGACAATGAGTTCACTGTACTCAAATGGCCTCCACAGTCACCAGATCTCAATCCAATAGAGCATCTTTGGGATGTGGTGGAACGGGAGATTCGCATCATGGATGTGCAGCCGACAAATCTGCGGCAACTGTGTGATGCCATCATGTCAATATGGACCAAAATCTCTGAGGAATGCTTCCAGCACCTTGTTGAATCTATGCCACAAAGAATTGAGGCAGTTCTGAAGGCAAAAGGGGGTCCAACCCGTTACTAGCATGGTGTACCTAATAAAGTGGCCGGTGAGTGTATACATGATTTTTATGTGCTTTTTACTTCATTTATAGTTTTTTAGAATAAATCAGGACATATAAAATATTCTTATGATATAAGTGTGGTGACGAGTCATTCTTAAAATGAAAATTGTTTATTTCAACTTGGTTGAAAACCCTTTGTTGGCAATGACTGCCTGAAGTTTTGAACTCCAGACATTGCAGTATTTCCTCCAATTTATTCTCTGCCAGGCCTTTGCTACTGCAGTTTTCAGTTGCTGATTGTTTGTTGCCTACCCATCTGAAGTCTAGTCTTTAAAAAGTGAAATGCATTCTCAACTAGGTTGACTGACTCGGCCTTTCAATAATATTCCACCTTTTTTGCTTTAACCCCTTATCACCGACACTAGTTATCAACTTAATGACCAGACTCGATTTTTCAAATCTGCCCTGTGTCACAATTGGATATAACTTCGGAACGCTTTAACATATCCAGGTGATTTTGAGAACGTTTTCTCGTGACGCATTGTACTTCATGTTAGTTGTAAAATTTTGTAAAAATTCTTCATTTTCCTAGTTTGAAATGTTCTGCTTTCCAGACAGGAAGTAAAACTACCCAAAAAGCTTGATAATTAACATTTATCGAATGTCTGCTTTATGTTGAGATGATATTTTATGCATCCTCTCATTTTTCTAGGATGTTATGAGGCGCAGAACTTAAGGTGCGATTTTTCTCTTTTTCATGAAAATCCCCAAAACTCACATTTTAAGGGACAACTCAGCTTCCAAGTGACTTTGAAAGGCCTAAATAATAGTAACTTCACGCCTCAACGTATATGAAAACCAACTTCTATTGAGTCTATTAACCCTTTAAGTGTTTCACATGGGTTAAAACAATATGGGCCTGCGATTTAGAAACTTTAGAATTTTTTGGGAAAATAATTTCATTTAGGCCAAAACTGACAGTTTAATATTAAATTAAATGATGAAATGCTCTGCAACTTTTGATGCCCAATTTCTCCCGAGTGTACTGGCCAAGGATAGAATGAAACCAGCGCCATTCACAGCAGATTTGTATTGTCACATTGTACAATTTACATTTTTTTTATAATGCGAACATATGAGGCTTATTATTTACGGGATGAGATACAATGTATAGGTAATTATTTTGGGGGGTATTAAGCTTATTCATGAGATTTTATTAACTATTTCAAGGAGGACACAAACAAAATCATCAATTTTTATTTTGGATTTTTAGCACTTTTTTTCCCCACTCACCGTAACATAAAAATAATATTTTATCTTTATTCTCTGGTTCACTACGATTGTGGTGATACCTCATTTATATAGGTTTTCTTATCTTTGCTCAATTTTACTGAGCAAAACCAATATTGGAGAAAATCGCATTGTTTTTACTATTGAGAAATTTTCAGGGCCATAACTTCTGTATTTTTCTGTTGTCAGATCTGGTTGAGGGCTTATTTTTTGTGATGGTGTTTGATGAAAAATTGTACATTACGGGAAGTTTTTTTAGTGTTTGTTTTTTTTACATCATTCACCGAGCGGGTTCAATATTGATTTAGATTTATTGTGTTTTATACTTTATTTTCATTTTAGTGTAACTGGGGAGATATGGACTTTTATTCAATTATTTATTTAATTATCGGTAATTTAAAATGACTTAATCAAGTGGGATTTTCCGCCTCCTCCAAGTCTGCTTCAAAAATTTACATGGGTCCATGGTGTGATTACTCTGACAGAATTAAAATATGTATTTTTTAGTTTTTTGGTGCTAGAAAGTGGGCCAAAGAAAAATTGGTCTAGTAGAATACAAACCTGCACTCCACCTATAAAAATTCGGGTGCTGATGATCCAATTGGCTCTGTCCTCTGGTGTTATTACAGTGGCCATTCTGCTGCTACTCAGCAGTTCGCTCAGCAAACACATTTGTGGCGCTCAGACAGAAAAATGGCCCAAAGGACAGAAATATTACTGTTAAGTGGCACAAAATAAACATGTACCTCATGTGACCTACAGCTAGTTGGAAGCCAAGCCAGCGGAGGTCACAACACTATATATAAATGTCCCCCAGCATGTCTCTGAATACCTCAGAATGCTTGTAGCTTCTTCCATCTGAGGTTGATATGGGATTCATCTTTCAAAAAATGTTCTTCCAGAACTGTGTAGGCTTTTTTAGATGTTTTTTTTTTTTTACCAAAGCTATCTATTTTATTCTTGAGGCTATGAGTGGCTTGCACCGTGTAGTCTCTATTATAGAGTCTTCTCTTTGTGCTAGCTTTAGATCTGATGCGCCCTAATCCTGGAAGTGTTGTTGGCTGTTGTTGAAGGGGTTTATCTTCACCATAAAAATTATTCTGTGATCATCTTCCATTGTTGCTTCCATGGATATTGCATGGGTGTTTCTCAAAAGACATCTACCACCAGGGTGAAGAATTATAAACCAAGCACACTGGCACGAGTGTCCCCTTGGCGGACTGCTCTCTTTAAGCTTTTTATCCACTGCCTTTAAAAAGGCTTTTAAAATTATGCAAAGCAGCCTAAGAGGTCCAGGCTCTATAGGTGTTAATGAATCTCATTTGCATCTTCTTAAAAGAGGGCATAAGAAGTTGAAGAAGATCATATCCTGCCAGAGGGGGCACACACCTGTAGTTCATTATGCTGGTTTACAATCCTTGATCCTTGTGGTAGAGTCTTTTAGCTTAACGATGGATTGATAACTTGCGTACAGCTCTTTGATGCATATTTTCACAGCAATATCTTCCAAACCTCAAATCAACTGCTGGCATTTTAGATGATTAATTGAGAATGACATAATGAAGAAATTGCCCGCACCTTGCAATGAAACAGCCTTTGAGTCAATTGTCTAATTGCTTTTGGTCATTTTAAAACCGAGGCTACCATGGTAACCGATCGCCGCCCCCCGATGACGTTCGGGGGCGTGGCGATCGAAAAAAAGATGGCGGCGCCCGCGCGCCGCCGTCTTTTAAACGCCGCCCGCGACTTTGCGGGCGGCGTTTAGAGGGTTAATAGCCGCGATCGGTGCAAGCACCGACCGCGGTTATTAGCGGTGGGGGTTTTGTGCAAAATGCAAAAACCCCCACCTCTGTATGAAGAGGACTCAGCCCGTGAGCCCTCTTCATACTTCCCTTATACCTCTGCGCCGTAGAGCTACGGCGCAGAGCGTTAAGGGGTTAAAAAGGGAATAATAATCCCCCCCACCATATCCTGTCATAATGTTATAGAGCAGGACGAGCTGAGCAGTTTGTACAGTGTCCTATCTACTGCATGTTACACTAGTTATATTCCTGTACATAGGGGGCAGTATTATAGTAGTTATATTCATTCCTCCTTTTTTTTTTAAATTTGATGCGTCATTCTATAGAAATCTTCATTGTTTACTCCAGTGGACAGAAATCTGACCATGATCACACGGTGGACCGGGTTTGTTATAAACATCTCTCGTGTGATACTAACGAACTATACACCTGTGTGACCATGGCAGATTTCTGTCCACTGGAAGTAGTAAAAATGAAGATTCTAAGTAATGACTGTAAGTACAGATCTAGAAAACTGTAAGGAAATGATGAAAGAAAGTTTATGGAAAATTGTATTAGCTCTCATCATACAAACAATAACATTAATTTGCCAAAGTGGAAATACCCCTTTAAGTACACCCTAGTCTTCCTAATAATTAAGATGGTGTTAATAACCCCTATTAACTGAACATCGCAAGTTTGCAGAACTGGGGCATTTAGTAAATAGTTCTATGAGGAAACACTTCAATAACCATCTTAAGAAGTACCGTATATACTCAAGTATAAAACAAGTTTTTCAACACAATTTTTGTGCTGAAAATTTTCCACTCAGTTTATACGCGGGGTAATAAAAAAATAACTGAGTACTCACCATTTCGAGCCGGACATGTATATACACAGGGGCTGAAGCTATAACTACCGGGGGAGGCTATAAACTACAGGAGCTGGCTGGCTAGTAACTACAGGGGGCTGTGGCATACACTACGTGCTGCAGGCTGTGACTACAGGGGTGCCAGGCTATATTCACTACAGGGGCCTGGCAGGCTATATACTACAGGGGCTGCCAGGTTATTCTACAGGGGACTGGCAGGCTATATACTCAGGGCTGGCAGGCTATTATACAGGGCTGGCAGGCTATGTACTACAAAGGGCTGGCTTTATATACTACAGGGGCTGGCTGGCTATTACTACAGGGGGCTAGCAGGCATATACTACAGGGGGCTGGCAGGCTATACTTTAGTGGAGTGGCTGTCTATATACTACAGTGGCTGGCTGGCATATACTACAGGGGAGGCAGGCTATATACTACAGGACTGGCTGGCTATATACTGGGGCTCTGACAATGCATTCTCACCCTCAACTTATACTCGATCAATAGGTTTTTCCAGTTTTTTGTGTTAAATTAGGGGTCTCGGTTTATAACGGGACAGCTTATACTAAGTATATATGGTAATTGTTCCAGTCCACCAATCTCAGAAAAGTTATTAGTAGACTATGTCTTTCATGTTCAGTCAAGGAAGGAGCAGAATTGGATAGGAGGGGATTTGAGGGAAACAGTCTTATATAATAACCATCAACGTTATCTTGATGCAAAAGGCGTCTAAACCTTGTTTTCTCCAGGCGGTTCCCTCTTGTCTTTTGATTTGATTTAACCTGGAACACTTTTCCACCCTATTTTTTGTATGGACCATTCATATAGTTATACAAATGAATCATGTCTCCTCTAAGTCTTGTCTTTTGAAAGACTAAATAAATCTAATTCATTTAATCTTTCCTCATATCACTTATAGTTTTGTGCAATCCAGAGAAGTAAGCAGCACTCCGAGACAGCAATGGTCAGGTGATGAAAAAAAGTGTTTGTTTTATTCCATGTCTTCAAAAGTACGTGGGTAAGCAACATTCGGCTCAGGGACCTTTCAAGGCTCCAGGGAGCCTTTTTCAAGGGCTTGAAAAAGGCTCCCTGGGCCGAAACGTTGCTGTACCTCACTGTACTTTTGAAGATGGAGTAATAAAAGGAAACACTTTTTTTCATCACCTGACCATTGCTGCTCGGAGTGCTGCTTACTTTTCTGGATTGTATTGTGGGAGAGCTGAGGCCGGTCCCAGTGAGCGTGCACCCACCGCCATACTTGGATCTTTTTTAAGTGTGCTGCTTTTGCATTTCCTTGAGTAGTTATAATTTTTGTGGATCTTTGTAGTACTTTCTCCAGCTCCACGGTATCCTTTTTATGGAGGCTGAACCAATGCCTTGTACAGTGGTAATATTATATCTCTATCCCAAGAGTCCAAACCTCCTTTGATTCATGACAAGATCTTGCTGGCTTTCGAGGCAGCTGATTGGCATTACATGTTGTTATTTAATCTAGATCTACTAGTACGCCCAGTTTCCTTCTCAACAAGGGATCTCCCAGATTACTTCCCCAAGGACATTTATCCAATTGAACCTCGTATTGCCAAGTGGATGACAAACACTCAATTTGTCCAACTAACCCTGCAGCCTATGAACATCCTCCATAGACTGAATTACACTACGCAAGCCTGGTGTCATCTGCAAAACTAGACACAGATTTGTATTAAACCAACCTATATATGATTATAAACAAGTTAGGAGTGGGGCAGAGCCAATTTTGAAACCAATTGAGAACATTCCTGCCAAACCATCAACTTATTTACCCATTAGTGTTTTTGAGGACAGTGTCAAATGCCTTTGCTGCAAAATAAAAAAAAACAAATCATCAGCAGCTCCTTCCGCAGGACTGCCACCTCTTCGTAAAAGCAGATCAGGTTGGTCTGACAACTTTTATCTTCAGTAAACTCATGCTGGCTGTTATTTATCATACCTGATGTCTTGTACATACTCCTGTATGAGATAGATATAGCCAATTATTGTTTCAGGAACTTCATTTATGTACAGTGATTCGAGACTAATACCAATATTATTTGTGACAATATATAAATGTTTTAATAACTGAGTGTATCTTCCATGTCTTTGGATACATTATGAATAATTTTATAAAAGAAAATCCATTTAAAATATTATCAGAGGTTGAAAATAGCAGCGAAACACCTGACCATGACTTATGTCCATATTGCAACACAGCTCAATTGACCTATGTAGCCGAGTTGCATACTGTTTGTTTTTTTTAAGACAGCAACCATGTTTTCCATTTCTGGACAACCCCTTTAAGCCTAACTGATGTCTACAATCATATCAACAGTTTCTATGCTATTTCCTTACTGTTGTGAGATTGAGACATTTAAACTGTCTTTAAATCTGGGCTAAATGGGACAAGGATCTGCATTTTCTAAACCACATTGGAGTGTAACATCTCAATGTTTGAAAATGCCTTATTTTGCTTAAGAGTTCAGAATTTTGGAGTGCAGAGCTTGCTCAATTTCGCCATAAGTTACAAAAATAGAAGAAGTATGTTGTAGTGATTTTTCAATAGAATTTAAAAAAAAAAAAAAAGACACAATTAAATTTATTATGTGGGCACGTGTATGGGACAACTCAACAAATTTTGTTCATTGTACGGTATATATCGTTTTTATGTTCTTAGTTAATATATTGGGAATAAACCATTGTTCTGGGAGTAGTAGTCACTCTAAGTATATTGTCCTTGAAGATTGAAAATGCAAAATATATGTTCATATTAATATGAAAGTTTGGGGGTTTTTAAATTAGGGTTAGTAGATTAAGAAAAAAGTCAGCACATACCTATTTTATATTCATCTACATTTGAAGTTTACCTTTGTTTTAACATAACCTTTTCTTTTTTTTTACTTCATATTCCTTTGAAATTGACAGGCTAGTTTATTGTAGAAATGAGTGGTCATTGCAGCTACATCAGTACTTGAAGGATGCTGGGTTCTACACACACAGTAAAAGCAGATTTAGACAGGAGCAACTTCTAATCAATTTACAAGAAATGTCTCATTAATTTCCTAGTGCTTCAGCGTGTACTATAAATAGCCCTCTTTTCACCGGTGATACTGAATTTAATGTAGAGAGAAAAAAGCACCGAAGTGATGTTGAAGATATGATCTGTAGTGAGCTGTAAAATGGGCATCTCAAACTCTCCTGCAGTTTCAACCATTTCACTTAATGCTATATTTCACTTTTTAGTGGATTCAGAGGGGGCTTTCCTTCTGAAAATCCACTATGAACTACACCAGCCCTCTATTATTTTCTTCCAATATTTTCAATATGAGAAACAGACTGATACTTCTTTTTTTTTGGCATGAGCTTCCAGCCACATCTCATTGCAGTTACTAGAGCGGAATCACTTCTGAAAGTATTAAGCGGCCACATGCGATTTGCACATTTGGGGGAATTTAGTGGAAATGAATCCGAAACTCAAGGCACCTTCTCTATCACCTTTCTGGAGATTTAAGGCAGAGACTTTCAAATACATTATTCAGTAAAATATACGTAACTTGACATAAAGCAGTTTCTCAAGCAGCCTTAAAATAATCTCTATTCCCTCCCAGGAATTGTAGTTATTTACCCCCTACACACCCTCCTTGGCAAGAGGACCATTCCAGTTGGCTGTGTGGGCTGGTGCGAGGCAGGAACGCCTGCGCATATTATAACCTATGAGTGGTTTTCTACGGCAGACAGGACCGCCATAAAAGGCCCAGGACGGCTGCCGCCATATACATTAGGAGACACAGAAAGTTTCCAGTTTCAGGATATTTTTATTCACATGGGATACAAAGCTACGTTTCGGCTAACTCAATGTAGCCATTCAGGTACATTGCGTTAGCCGAACATAGCTTTTGTATCACATGTGAATAAAAATATTCTGAACTGGAAGACGGAGGCTGAGCTACTTTCTCCATTATGAGCTGGGTCTTTGGTCAGACAACACGTATTGGCACCCATACAGATGAATCCCCTTTTTCTCTCTGTGCTGCCTGCTTGCATTCTCTTGATATATCTTCACGGCGCACGAGGGTGGGGTTTTGGTAAATCTATTACATGATGGCTTTCTAATATATTAAATTAATCAATCCACTGTTCTAATTTAGAGATTTCTAACCATTGTTGTTATTGTAATTGAGGTGTTCAATTTTAGGAGGAAGAAAACTTACTGGCGATTTTGAAGAGGAGATGGTGGAAATATTGTTTTGGGGCATTATGACATAGAAGCGACTATTTTGGTGGTGAAAGCACATCAGTACACTACTTTATTAGCATACAGGTGAGGTTTGCTTGCTTTATTCTTTCTGTGGATTTTTTCGTAGTTAAATTTGCATAAAAATAAGTATATATGAGAATGCATTATTTGTGTCTTTAGATACAACAAACAGCTAACAATTCACGTCCCCAATGTGTCCATTGTTATATAATAACATACCAAATATTGAAAAATGTAATACATATGTTACACTGGAGATTAGACTTGAACAATGCAGGGACAAACAGAGTCATTTGAACACTCGGTTACAGTCCGATTCCGACAGTCCGGCTCCAGCATTTTGTAAAATATGGACTGGCGGAGGCTTGTGCTCTGGGGAGAAGGATAATGGATCTAATTTTTTTCAGAAATAATGTGATATCCTTGATCAACATTTGAAGGATTTTTGTAAGGGGTACCAACCATACACTAGAACAGTGTTTTACAAAAACAGGACCAAAGTATAAGAAAGATAAAACCTTTATTTTTGGGAAAATATGATGATCATAGTACGGGAAAGCAATGAATGTAGCACAGAGGAAGAAGATAACATTTTCTGAGGTTATAAAAGCAACATCTGTAATGAGGTGTGAACGGTAACTACTTCAGCACTTCTGTGGCCACAGGAAATCACTAGTCTCTTACACTGGTCTGGTGGGATTTTAGTATACTCTCTTCCATTCTATCCACAGTTCTGAGACTGTTTGTCGATTTCATGGTCATAACTTTGTCATTAACCCTTAAGGATGCAGCTTTTTTCGTCCTGTTTTTGCTCCACCTTAAAAATTTGAAACTTTTTCAATTTCCTTTATAGAGCTGAGAAATTTTACTTACTCAGCCACATTATTCATTATTCATGATGCTTGTACTGGGAAGCTGAAAAAAAAAATTCCAAATTTATATAGGTTTATTAAGGTTTTCATACATTTAACAAAATGAAAAGCTCCAGTTCCAAAAAAATTCTTATTTTTCCATTTCTGATGCAAATAACTTTTTCATAACTTCAGTGTACAGAAGCTGTGGGGTGGTTGTCTTTTTTGTGACTTATGATGACGTTTTCAATCCTACCAATTCAGGGACTATACGTGCCTTTGATCCTTTGCAGTGGCACATTGTGACAAATCATGTTCAAAAATCCCCATATACTACTTTACTGTAGCATAGCAGTATATGGTAAACTATGATAACCTAAGGTTAGTGTATAGACCCCATAGGGGGTCTAAAAAATAGTTTAAAAAAACCCGGAGAGTTCAAATCGCCAGTCCTCCCAAAACTGATATAAATATAAAGTACAATTAAAAATCATAATTATGTTTATTGTCACATCCCAAAAGTCCCGATCTATCTATATCTAAAACGGTTATTCCCGTTGGTGAACCCCATAATGGGAAATAGCGCCCAAATGCCGCATTTGGAACTTTTGTCCAGCTTCTCAGTACCGGCATGGATACTGAAGCATTAATCTGTTCATAGAAGTACAATTTGTTATGCAGAAAATTAATATGTCTGCTTGACTTGAAACGTGTAAAACTAAATCAACTTATTAATTTTACTTAAAACTATGGATTAGATATCACAACATTAAGGCGTTGGCGGTAAATGGATTGATCAATAGTGGGTCCATAGACAGGGCAGTGGGTATAATACTTGGTTTGATACTGTCCCGACTAACAGGCCGATTGTAGCTAAAGTCTAATGGAACACACTTAGTTTCCTGCCACTAGAACAGGAAATAAGTACTGTCTCAGTTAACTTCAGTACTCTGTCACAACTTAACACATTTCTGCATCTAAGTTGTGTTTAGATGCGTCCTCAAAGGTCTGTAATTTGTTTTTTAAGTGTGAACATTATTTTACATCACACCGCAGCATTTCCCCCCATGGCATTGTTACCGGCCGCACGCAAGCAGCAATGACTGAGTATTTAAACTGTTAACGCCACCCATCATTTGAGTCATGTCCGGGGCGGGCTGGCAATCCAGGCTCTTTCATTGGTTTGGACGGTGTCTACATACAAGCTACAATGTATCCGATGCGGTCCCTCCCACGGTCTAGGAACTAGTTGCTAGCTAGCAGAGTGCTATTCCTTCAAATGACGTGGCTGGGAGTTACACACACCCTCAAGGCGGGGCTATGATAATACTACGTGATCCGCCCTGGAGGATGATATGTCACGGGGACTAATCTTAGCTAAACGAAAACAGGCCCTCATACCGCTAAAAAGTTTGGAATTTTGAAAGTGGGGAGTAAAAATGGAACCGCAGAAAGAAAAAGGGCTGTTTTAAGGGTAAGTCACATCTGGTAAAATAAAACCAGACTAGCAGAATAGGCAGAGCATGGGGGGGGGGGGATTGGGGATGGGGCAGAGGGTCTATGTGGAAAAAGTTAAATATTTAACACTTTAACTGCTGCCTGCATACACATACAAACAGCACCGAGTACTTGACATCACAATGCAACAGTGTACACCGTCCCGGCTTGCTGAATCTCCTCTTTTTTCCCAAAGTTCAGTGGGAAGAGGAGGAAGAAGGAGGGCAGAGACTGCTGCTAGTACATGGAGGGGTAGAGTGGTAGCATAGCCTGGTTAGTTGCAGCCTGCACCAAGACCTCCATCCATACTCAGAGAACAACTGGAGCTCCGGCGTATGTGGCTGCATCCTGTGCTTGGCCAGTGATAAACAAACCTGGGGGCCATGCAGTATGAGGACAGGGAGGGCTCTGCCTCCTAGCGGAGGTAATGGGGGAGGTGCCTAGTCTGTTATATATTAGGAGGATGCTGCAACAGCCTCCTGGCTTCCCTGTATCATAACCAGGATGGAGGCAGGATCGGAGGAAGGACAACACCAGCTAGATCGGGACACTGCACTGCATTACTATTCGGGACATGGCCCCAACACCTGGGACTGTCCTGCCAAATCCATGCTAGTTGGAGGTAGCCACTTCAATGCTGATTATAAGAAGTGTACAGGAGGCCCGAGGAGCCAGGGGGGGCCCTGTGTCACAATCTGTGGAAGTGTGAGGAATGCCCATTGAGTTGCTGAGAGCTAGTCGCTCGGCTGACATCGATTACCGTTACTAATGCTAACTCACGTATGAAGGAAGCATAGTGTTACAGCTCAGGCTTACAATAGCAGGGTACAAGTCTAAGATAATCTGAACCTGCCTATAACATATGGGCTTAGATCAAAGCCCGCAATACCTCTGTGTTAAATATAAAACTCTAGACCATTGATATCATGAACTAATCCTGTGGATAGGTCAACAATATTTTGAAACCTGGAAAACTATTTAAAGGTGTTGTCAGGTTCCGCAAATAATATCCCCTAGGGCAGTGGTGGCGAAACTATGGCACGGGTGTGCCTGGAGGCGGCACTCGGAGCCCTCTCTGTGGGCACCAGGCCCACATCACCCCGAATGAAGTTCACCGGAAAGACGTCAAAGAATCTGCCTGCAGAATCTTCCTACAATAGAGATGAATTTGCCCTCCTCCTTTCAATGGGTTGGTGTCTTAGGAGGCTGAGAATTGAAAGTTGTCAATGAACAAGGAGAAATTAATTACTGCTTAAATTGCTGTGCTGGCACTTGCAATAATACGTGGCTTTTGGTTGAAGTTCGGGCACTGGGCTCTAAAGGTTCGCCATCACTCTCCCTAGGGGACTCTGGCCTTTTGGCCTTAAGGACGCGGCCCCATTTTTCAATCTGGCCTGTGTCACTTAAGTGCTTATAGCTTTGGGACGCTATAAGATTCCAGGGGATTTTGAGATTGTTTTCTCGGTGACACAGTGTTCTTCAATTAGTTTAAAAATTTGGATGAATTCTTTATTTCAATGTTCAAATTCTCTACTTTTGAGCGTCAGATAGTCATAGCACCCAAATTAATTCATAACTTACATTTCCCAAATGTCTGTTTATGTTGGCATAGTTTTTTAAGAGATTCCACATATTTTACTAGAATGTTATAAGCTCAGAATTTAGGTATCATTTTTCACATTTGTGAGATAATCACCAGAAACCCGTATTAGATGAACCTGCTCAACTTCTAATTGACACTGAGAGGCCGTAAATAATAGCTAGACTCATAAATTACCCTCATTCTGGAAACTACACCCCTCAACGTATGAAAAAACACTTTTAAGAAGTTTGTTAACCCTTTAGGTGTTTTTTAGGGGTTAAAACAAAATGAGGGTGCAGTCTGCAAATTGTAATATTTTTTCACAATACACTCATTTTGGGGTGGTAAATAAACATTTACAATGGATTAAATACGAAAAAAGGCTCCACAAAGTTTGATTACCCCAATTTCTCCCAAGTTACACCGATACTCTATATGTGGAGGTAAGATGCTGTATGGCGCGCACGGCCGGGCATAGAAGTGAGAAGGAGGCGCCCATCAAGAGAAGATTTGCTATGTCACATGTACAGGTATAATTTTTGTTTTTTATTGTGGACCATAGGGGCTTATTTCTTTGCCACATGAGATGTCACTTTTCTGTAGGTAATTTTTGGGGCATCTATAGCTAATTGGTGGATGTTTATTAACTCTTTGTGTGGGGAGGAAATGAAAATCCATAAATTTTTAGAAAAGTTTTATGTTTTTTTTTTTGGTCGTTAACATACCATAAAAATAGTTATATTATTTATTCTATGGTTCACCATGTTACGAAAGACCTCATTTATATAGATTTTTATTTGTTCCCATTTTACTGAGAAAAAAGTAATTTGGCAAAAATTTAATTTTAGCATCACCGTCTTTCATATGATAATTTTTTATTTTCGTCCTCACATATTCTGTTTAAGGGGCTTATTTTTTTGCGAAAGGATTGTACTGAATAAAACTAATTTGGAAAAAATCTTGTTCATTTTGCATCACCATATTTTCATATGCATAACTTTTTATTTTTCGGCTGACAAATCTGGTTAAGGGCTTTTTTGTGAGAAGTTTTGTTCTTTTGAGTGGGCCTATTTAGAGTGCATAACATTTTTTAAATCACTTTTTAGAGCATTTTTTTATAGGGTATTAATTGAAAAATGAGTCTGTTTTATTAATTTTTTGATTAGTTTTATTGATTGTTACGACGAGAGAATACCAAATATGCGGGGGTTTTTTGTTTTTGTGTTTTTTATACTTTATTAAGTGTTTTTTTAATTTATTCGAAGTGTCAGTGTTCAGTTTTTTTTTTTAGTTATACTTACTTGACTTGAACCAGATGAGTGCTCTGATTGTGTTCAAGTTCAATACACTGCTCTACAATAAATTTTATTGTAGAGCCGTGTAATCTGTCTGGCATGCTTCCGGGTCTGATTGCCAGGAGACGGGCAGCACTTGGCAGTCCTCGGAGCTGCCCAGAAGTGCATACGGATAACCCGGTAACGGCGCGGGGGATCTGATCTTGTAAAAAGGTCAAAGCATATGCAGAGCTGTAGCACCCAGGGCTTTAGCATCATCCTAATTTCATTGGCAATTGGAACTTAGAGCGACATAATAATAATGAAAATAATAACATTAAATCTTTATTCTAATATATTAAATGCAATGGGGGAGGATGTATCAATTGTCTACACCAGAAAACTGGAGTCATTTGCAATTGAATGACTTGTGCCACAATTATTAAAATTTTAGTACATTTTAAGGCAATTTTCTGCCTTTTTGGGGTCTTTGGTGTTAAAATCATCTTCAAATAGTTCACAAATAAGTACAATGATTCCATTTCAAAATCCATGAAAATCTACTTCCAGACATATTTAATTGTATATAAAGTGGAACACAAAGATGTTTAATGCATCAAAAATACCCATATAAAACTGCCAAGTGCCATGTAAACATAGCCATAACTCTGTTCATTTTTAAGAATTAATTTCAACATGAATGGTTACAATCCAGCTTGGATTGATCGTTCAAACAAGGCAGAAAATATTTGAATGTCGACTTAAGTCAATCATTCCCGAGTCAAAATGTTGCTCCATCTAAGACAAAATCAGTAATTCCCAAATACATGGAAGAATGGCTTCACTTACAGTGGCTTCAATAAGCAGGATTTTTCTGTTTCATATTAATTGCCTGCCATATGCTGTTCTATATATACTATCTGCATCTCATATGGCAATGCTTATAATTACATTAATAGAAAAAAGAAAAAGAAAAGAAAATGTGGGTGGAAAGTAAAATTATTAACTATATAATATTATTCATTATACTATTATTTATATATATCCGCTCTCGTAGGGGATATGCCCTAGCAAACTGTAGATAATCAAGTTAATACCCTTAAAGAACTACTTAAAGAATAAAACTAGGAGGTTAAAAAGAATACAATTTTATAACATACGGTCCATAAGGACAGTCAGTTACCCCACACTTGGATTAATATTATCAGGACAGCAAGCACATAGAAGGTGTAGGAAAGAAAAGTCCTCCGTTATTGTCAGAAGTACCTCTCCTGGACAGACCCAATGGGCAGTGGCGGATAACAAGTCACCAGTGGACCCGGTGGCAAACATCATCAGGGCCCCATATTCACTTAAGCCATGCTACTGGCCCCAAGCCCTTACATTTTACTTCAAAATACACATATATATATAATATATATATACCCCACAGACATGTGCACACACAATATATATACATTACACTATATCTAAACACAACACTAAATACATTTGCTCTACACACACACACCATATATACTAAACACATACAAATACACAGCAGACCACATATACATGTATAAGGAACTAAAATATACACCACATAACTATATACCAGCTGGGAATATACTGCACATTACTATATAGTCGCCAAAAATGTATTGCACACCAAAGTGTTATAAGTCAGATAAAGACATCACTTACTTAGTTGTTGCTTGTCCTTCTACCTCGCGGAGGCCTGTCATTCCTGTGACAGTTTGTTCTATCAGTTTCAGATTGCACTCAGTATCCAGTATCATCTTCAGCTCGCATGCGCAAAACTGCAACCCCTAAAAATACAAACAGTTCCTTTTTTTTAAACTCATTTATTGTAGCAATAGAAGACATACAGAGATGATATTTAAAAAAATGCTGCTCCACAATCAGAATTATGGAGTTATGGGAGATCCCACGCATAACACCTTTTCTGTGGAACTTTAAAATATCCGCTCATTTGACTCAGTGGTCACAAAACCAAAACCCAGGGGGTTAAGATTAAAGCTGAATGGCATTAGTTAGGTCATTAGCCGCATAGGCAGTTAGGTCAGATGAGCACACAAGTCCTGAACTTTCTGGGGATTCCTATTCTTATACACCACTTTTTCATATGGAATTATGTTATGAACATCCCTTTCACATACCTAGTGTTGGGGGTCTTGGGTTCAACCACTTAATGGACTAAAGCTTTCCTCGCCAAAAAAGAGGGTGAATGTAAAGAATATTTTAACATATTTGTGGCCATATTTCCTCTCGTAATGTGCGAAGAGGCATTACCTCTCCGGTCCGTGGCGGGACTGTCAGTTGGAGTACTGAGGAGAGTAAACCGCACTACTTCTGACCAGAAGATTGTAGCACAGGTCATCCCATATAATGTGCCAGAAATGCAGCAGGGGCATAACGGCAACTATGGCATTCAGGGTAAGGGAGGGGTGCATCATGAATAATCGTTAGTGGAGTGAGATAGCTGACATAGGAACATAGGAGATCGCCTCTCTGTCATCGTCTAGGATGGGTATCAGTTCCCTCTCATCTACTGATTGAGGAAAAGGTGTTGCCTCTGCTTTAGCTCGTATTAGGTGGGAGTAGATATGGAGACCAGTGCCCTTTGGCCTGAGAACGGATGACTCCAATGAGCGGGTAATCTGAGATGGGAAGAGGGGGTTCAAGAAATTGTGAAGTGAGGGTATGCCGCAATTGTAGATATACTATAGAATACGGTGGTGAGGTATATCATGTTTTTCCTGAGCTGCTCAAAAGACAAAAGGATATTATCTCATAAGATCACTTAAGACACACACCCCTACTGTCCTCCAAATTGGGTGTCCTGCAGGGGGGTAATGGGCTAAGGTGGCTTTGTTCGATAGTGAAGTTTCAGATAAATACCACGGTTGGGTCACCACCCTCACACTGCCCGCAAGAGGAATTGCCTTGGAGAATCTGCAGAGGGAGTGTACCACCCTCATATATGGAGATAACATTCTGGACCAGTGGGGTTAGGGGAGATAGCCCATTCCCTAGGTACTTAGTTTGGCCTGACAGGTAGAAAAAAAGTATTTGGCATCACATGCCTGCCAGATCTGGGCACTGTAGTTTTTGCTAGTTGTAGTTTGGAACATGAGAAACCCGTATAAAAGAAATGAATAAAAAGAGTCTAGTGTGTCAAAAAAGGTGCATGGTACGCACAAAGAGTGTTGAGTAGGAGGTAGAGGCACTTTGGCTGGACCACCATCTTAATCAAATTTATTCTCCGCGGACACAGATAGTGGCACTGAAGACATAACTTGGCTTTTCCCTAAAAAGAGTCAGTAGAGTTCAACACTTGGCAAAATTTCGGGGGTCTAGTCAATATCACACCTAGATATCGAAACTGTCAGTGGCTTTTGATTGCATTATAACTTGGTCAGAGTTGGGTCTAGAAGCATCTAATACATGAGTGTGAGATTTTTCTCGCAGTTGTCCCAAACCGAGTAATGCGCAAAAATTGTCTATTTGAGTTGTAATGCTCTGGGGAGTGATGATCCGAGTTGGACGAAACCGAATAACACAGAACGGAGACAACAAGTAAAACACATATAATGCAAGGCGATCTTCTGTCTCTCTGAAACTTTAACCCTCAATACCTTTGCATTGGAGAACTGCTCGTAAAATAGGGCTAATAGCTCGCCGCCATCAAACAAAGGGTCGACGGGGCCACTGATGGGTGCCCGTTTGAAAGGGAAAGTTAGGAAAGAGGCTCTGATGGTTCAGTGACACTGTGCCGCGGAGTGCTGCCTACACAGTGAGACCCATTTGATAAAGGCAGGGCCCTTTTGAATGGCTACTATGATATTAGAAGGCCATTCCATGGATTCAAAGGCCTTGGCCACGTCTAGTGAGGCAAGGCTAGCTCTCTCACCTCTCACTCCACCCTGCATTATTATCTGTGCTCTTCTAGGGTGTATAGAGGTGTTTTACGTCCGGGAATAAAACCTGATTGGTCGCCTTGTGGATCAGACTGGAATTACAGAGTTCAGGCGATGCGCCAGAACCTTGGCAAGCAGGCTTCTAATACTTGAATTTAAGCAGCGATATGGGCCTATAAACCCCCACTTCAGGGGGCCCTCTCAGCGCTTTAGGATAACAATTACTGTAGCGATCATAAAATTGAGGGAGGGAGAGGAGTTATTGGTATATGCACGTCGCAAGGTTCGTAGCAGAGAATACAACAGTTACTTACAGTTATGGTCACCTGATTAATGATTACATCCTAATTATATATATGGCACTGCTAAGCTTATATAGCAACAACATCCTCATATTAAGTTGTGCACACCACCGACCATCACCTCATTAATCTATATACAGGCACCAGTCAACAAAACGTCATAATAACCGGGCAAAAGCAGTTCAATGTCAGGCACTGCAAACCGTCTTAAAGTAGCCAGAGCACACTCCTCCCCAATCCACAGTAGAGCAGACCCGAGTCCAATAACAAGTTTGTAGCCACTTCTATATTAATTAGTGTTCCAGCAGCCAGCCCACTGATATATATGTCCTCATCAGTCCACCCCTTATATACAAGTCCACAGACCAGTCCTCCCTCCTATAAATGCTAGCAATCAGTCCCCCCCTTTCTATAAAGGTCAGCAACCCCCCTTCTATATAATCCCGTAACAGCAAGCCACCGCCCTCTTTCTATATAATCCTCAGCCGCTGCAAGCGGCCCTGCACTGCAAGCATTGAGACAAGACCACGTCTAAGACACCAATAACTTGCACCATGTTTCTCTGTAATTCGGCCAGCATTTGCCGTCTGGCAGATATGTGCCTGCCCATTCTATCTTACAGAGCCTGATCCCCGGGTCGCACCCGCGATCATACCCTGCTCACACTGGAACTAGATAGCATCAGTAGCTATTTCTCCCATCTCACGACTCATACTGCCTACCTTGATCTATACCTTGCCTATTTCCCGTCCCTTTCTTAGTTCTTCATCTTGCATGAAATAATGATTACACAAATGAGTATGCTGAGATATAGTTTCTCTGTGCTGCTTGAATACCTGCTGGCAGATCTGAAGTGGAAATTATTATATATATATACTTATATATATTATATATATATATATATATAAATACTATAGAAGAGGATCATAAAGCTTGACTCTAGGATATTAATGCCAGGTCTCTACACACAGCCGACTTTGGATTAGTGTATATCATTCACTTCCAATTCCGTGTGCATTTCTCACTTTTAGCACCTGTTCACTGGACGAGCACTCTGGACTATTAGTAAGCTTTTATGTCAGAGCAGTACTTTTGATTTTGTATTTGATGCTTTCTGAACAATGGATATACCTGTTTCATCTATTAACTAAACTCCGACGTTTCAAACAAAACAGGTAGAAATTATTCCTTTCCTCTACATTCCTTCTACTTGTTGCCTTGGAAAACAGTGTCATGATGAATTAATTATGCAGGTCAACTTATGGAAACCATTCCATGAAAAGCTTTACTACAGAACTGCAGATATAGTACCTTTTTCTTCACTAATTAAAATACTTAATATGAAAGACTTAATATCCTTTTATATACATTAATGATAACTGTTTCTCTATGTACTGTCGACAAACTCAGTTTACTTTTTTTTTAGGATTTTAATTAAAGCAAAATTGACCACATGGATGCTTTCTGTAAAATAAGTACACTAACATTCGGCAGTTTACTCCTGCAATATAGGATCCATTTTTCATCTGATTCTATGCTTAGTTTTGAGAAAAAACATCTTTAAATGATGCAAATGAGAGTCTTAGGGGCACCTGGCTACTTCACGATAGCCCTCCTGGCCCGCCATTGCTAATTATTCAAACCTTCTGTTCAGTGTCTTCTGGCCCACCTCCTCCTTGGTGACAAGCTGGTGACATACTGACATCTCGGCATTCCCATGTAATGCACGCTACCTTCTAATCTCTAATTAATATATCTACTAGCCTTTTTTGCTGCCTGAGCTTTAAAAGGTATCCCATGAGACTAGATTTTAATTACTTAAGATAACAAAAAACCAACTTCTCTGTTTCACTGTTTTAAACAAAATAAACAGATTAATAAAAAATTTCACAGATAAATTCTAAACCTGACTCTATCCATTCATGAGTATACAATTTTGGTTGTCCCAGGATCCACCGTTAATCTTCTGACTTGAGGGTTGGAAAGACATATAGGGGCAACATACTTACTTACACCTGTTTTTTTGTGTTTTTGTCCGTCGAGATCCAGCAGCACGTTTCAGTCCATCGGGATGGGGGTCTTCCGGCGTTCACTCGCGTGCCCCGATTCACCAGGGTGTCGCTGCTGCGCTGTCACCAGACTTCCTATGCTATTAGTGGGTGGCACGGTAAGCGTTTTCAGTGACCCTTTTTTTAATTCCGCAGTTTTTTTCCGAATCCGTCAGGTTTCCGACAGCCACTGCCCACCCCCTATTTTCTCGCCACATGCCATGCGCGCCGCTGCGCCACACTCCATAACACGTGCCAAAAACCCGCGGGGCAATTCAGGGAAACACAACGAAAAATAGACGATTTGGGTCTTGTAATGAGCCCCATAGTTTTTCCGTCTCAGTAATCAGCACTGAGGCGCTCTTGCACACCAGACTGTGCATTCCAACACAGAGGCAATCTTGATAGCAAACAGTCCTGAGTCTAGTACAAGCTACAGTACAGAGAGCAAGATCTTTATCAGGGGAGTGGGAGGGAGAGTTCAGCAGAGCTCACAGTTGTATGTTATAGCTGTGATAGCAAAGCTGAAAATGTTATGTGTACATATGCCTATCATGAATCTCATCATGTCCCATCATCCTATTTTTATATGTGTCAGATATAGTGAATGTTTAGAAGCTAATGAAAGTGTAATATAAACCTGGTTCCCCTGATAGATCTAAGGCCATGCTCAGCAAGCAGCAATCTCAACAGCCCTAATATCATATGTGTCCTAGAGTGTGGTCTGCTTAGAAGTTCCCTGCCCACACTAACGGAAATTTTACCAACAACTGGCCCTCACTGAGATTTAGAGCTAAAACAAAAAACCGCAATAATACTGAGTTAAAAATTGTACAGTAGGGATGTCAAAGTTGTAAAATGACTAGGGGATTGAAATTTGAGAATATGCTGGCCTCCATAGCATTCAGAATTTTGTGCCCAGCGTGCCTCATCTGCCAAGTGGCAGATGGCTTGCCAAAAGCTGGCAAGTCTTTACTATAAAAACAAAAAATATTGCATCAGTGTATTTAAGCACTAATTCAAATAATTGGCAGAGTTGCACACACTGACAACGTCAGCAGCCTACATCTATCTGTATGTACAAAGGTCGGCGATGCGATGACTTGTCAACTGAAGACACTACTGTATGGCAGAGAAGCACAGCGCCGGGAGACCAAAGGTAGTATTTTTGTTTTGAGGCTACATTTTTAACTAGATCATTAACTAGGGGGGGGATTTCTAGGGGGGGGGTCATTTTTCTATCTTACTAGGGGGTTGGGGAGGGGGGGGGGCTTCATAAGGGACGTGTGTGTCTTATAAAACAACAGAGACTCTGAACATATTCTTAAAGAAAATTTACCATTTGATTCATTCATGCATTAGAACCTAAACATACCTCATAATGGCGAGCTTAGCTATACTGATGCGAGCATATCTTGTATTTATATCCTGAGCTGATGGTTTTTTGAGGAAAAACAATTACAGGACCTTGGGAAAGCTGGATTGCATGCTGCTTGGCAGTTCAATAACACATTACCCCCAAGTGTCCTGCACTGTCCGACACGACAGCTAAATCATCCTAATTGGGGTATGTTTGGTCATCTGAGGGGTCCAACGAATGACCCAGAGAAGATCAAAGCTGTGTTTGGAATGGCCAAGGCCTTAGACCGTTTGCATTAAAAGGGTTCTGGGCTTCGCAATTATTTATAATGGAAATAAATCCATAAAATTTTTCTGTGCTTTCTAACCTGATAACTGTTTGCTAAGAAGGGGAACTTGATCTCAAATCAGTTGACCTTTGAAACGCAGAGTGAGGGCCTTTTGAAACTCTGAAAACTTAGGTTCAGCCAGGGCTCATTTCAACCAATGAGGATGTTGCCCTTTTCGTTGGTGAGGTTATTGTGGGAGTGGGTTCAGTACTGTCCAGCAACAAGGAGAAGGCGGTGGTTCCTTTTTCTCAACTGCATCCGTTTGCCTTCTTCTCAAAAAAGTTTTGTCCAGCTGAATTCAAACGATCAGATGACATTGCGATTGAAGTTATGTACCATCAAATTGGGGCATTAGGGTGCTAGTGCATAGGATTGATTTTACTCTGAACAAGTTGATGAAAAGCTATACAAATTTCCAATATACTTTTTATATCAATTCCTCAGGTTTTTTTTAAAATTTTTGATTGCTGTCATTCTATAGAAATCTTCATTGTTTACTTCCAGTGGACAGAAATCTGACCATGATCACACAGGTGGACGGTTTGTTATAACACATACTCTCTGTGATACTAACGAACTATACACCTGTGTGACCATGGCCAGATTTCTGTCCACTGGAAGTAAATAATGAAGATTTCTATAGAATGACTAAGTACAGATCTAGAAAACTGTAAGGAAAGTTTTTCAACACAATTTTTGTGCTGAAAATTTTCCACTCAGTTTATACGCGGGTATATAAAAAAAATAAACTGAGTACTCACCATTTCGAGCCAGACCTGTATATACTACGGGGGGCTGGCAGGCTATATACTACAGGGGGCTGGAAGGCTATATACTACAGGGGGAGGCTATAAACTACAGGAGCTGGCTGGCTATATACTACAGTGGGCTGGCAGGCTGTATACTACAGTGGGCTGGCAGGCTGTATACTACAGTGGGCTGGCAGGCTATATACTACAGGGGCCTGGCAGGCTATATACTACAGGGGGCTGCCAGGTTATATGCTACAGGGGCTGGCAGGCTATGTACTACAAGGGCTGGCTGGCTATATACTACAGGGGCTGGCTGGCTATATACTACAGGGGGCTAGCAGGCTATATACTACAGGGGGCTGGCAGGCTTTATACTTTAGTGGAGTGGCTGTCTATATACTACAGTGGCTGGCTGGCTATATACTACAGGGGGCAGGCAGGCAATATACTACAGGACTGGCTGGCTATATACTGGGGCTCTGACCAATGCATTTCTCACCCTCAACTTATACTCGAGTCAATAGGTTTTTCCAGTTTTTTGTGTTAAAATTAGGGGTCTCGGTTTATACACGGGACAGCTTATACTCGAGTATATATGGTAATTGTTCCAGTCCACCAATCTCAGAAAAGTTATTAGTAGACATATGTCTTTCATGTTCAGTCAAGGAAGGAGCAGAATTGGATAAGGAGGGATTTGAGGGAAACAAGTCTATATTATAACCATCAACGTTATCTTGATGCAAAAAGGCGTCTAAACCTTGTTTTCTCCAGGCGGTTCCCTCTTGTCTTTTGATTTGATTTAACCTGGAACACTTTTCCACCCTATTTTTTGTATGGACCATTCATATAGTTATACAAATAAAATCCCCAAAACTCACATTTAGGGACAACTCAGCTTCCAAGTGACTTTGAAAGGCCTAAATAATAGTAACTTCACAGCCTCAACGTATGTAAAACAACTTCTATTGAGTCTATTAACCCTTTAAGTGTTTCACATGGGTTAAAACAATATGGGCCTGCGATTTAGAAACTTTAGAATTTTTGGGAAAATAATCATTTAGGCCAAAACTGCAGTTTAATATTAAATTAAATGATGAAATGCTCTGCAACTTTTGATGCCCAATTTCTCCCGAGTGTACTGATACCATAGCGTGTAATGTAGGCATGGCCAGGTAGAGAAACCAGCGCCATTCACAGCAGATTTGTATTGTCACTTGTACAATTTACATTTTTTTTTTAATGCGACAATATGAGGCTTATTATTTATGGATGGATACAATGTTAGGTAATTTTTTGCGGGTTTAAGCTTATTCAGGATTTATTAACTATTTCAAGGAGGACACAAACAAAATCATCAATTTTTATTTGGCTTTTCTAGCACTTTTTTTCCCCACTCACCGTAACATAAAAATAATATTTTATCTTTATTCTCTGGTTCACTACAATTGTGGTGATACCTCATTCATATAGGTTTTCTTATCTTTGCTCAATTTTACTGAGCAAAACCAATATTCGCATTGTTTTTACTATTGAGAAATTTTCAGGGCCATAACTTCTGTATTTTTCTGTTGTCAGATCTGGTTGAGGGCTTATTTTTTGTGATGGTGTTTGATGAAAAATTGTACATTACGGGAAGTTTTTCGTGTTTTTTTTTCACATCATTCACCGAGCGGGTTCAATATTGATTTAGATTTATTGTGTTTTATATACTTTATTTTCATTTTATGTGTAACTGGGGAGATTATGGGACTTTTATTTCAATTATTTATTTAATTATACGGTAATTATAAAATGACTTAATCTTTAAGTGGGATTTTCCGCCTCCTCCAAGTCTGCTTCAAAAATTTACATGGTTCCATGGTGTGATTACTCTGACAGAATTAAAATATGTATTTTTTAGTTTTTTGGTGCTAGAAAGTGGGCCAAAAGAAAATTGGTCTAGTAGAATACAAACCTGCACTCCACCTATGGAAATTCGGGTGCTGATGATCCAATTGGCTCTGTCCTCTGGATGTTATTACAGTGGCCATTCCTGCTGCTACTCAGCAGTCTGCTCAGCAAACACATTTGTGGCGCTCAGGACAGAAAATGGCCCAAAGGACAGAAATATTACCTGTTAAGTGGCACAAAATTAAACATGTACCTCATGTGACCTACAGCTAGTTGGAAGCCAAGCCAGCGGAGGTCACAACACTATATATAAATGTCCCCCAGCATGTCTCTGAATACCTCAGAATGCTTGTAGCTTCTTTCCATCTGAGGTTGATATGGGATTCATCTTTCAAAAAAATGTTCTTCCAGAACTGTGTAGGCTTTTTTAGATGTTTTTTTTTTTTTACCAAAGCTATCTATTTTTATTCTTGAGGCTTATGAGTGGCTTGCACCGTGTAGTCTCTATTTACATAGAGTCTTCTCTTTGTGCTAGCTTTAGATTCTGATGCGCCCTACATCCTGGAAGTGTTGTTGGCTGTTGTGAAGGGGTTTATCTTCACCATAAAAATTATTCTGTGATCATCTTCCATTGTTGTCTTCCATGGTATATTGCATGGGTGTTTTCTCAAAGGACATCTACCACCAGGATGAAGAATTATAAACCAAGCACACTGGCACGAGTGTTCCCCCTCTGGCAGGATCTGCTCTTCTTTAAGCTTTTTATCCACTGCCTTTAAAAAGGCTTTTAAAATTATGCAAAGCAGCCTAAGAGGCTCCAGGCTCTATAGGTGTTAATGAATCTCATTTGCATCATTCTTTAAAAAGAGGGCATAAGAAGCTTGAAGAAGATCATATCCTGCCAGAGGGGGCACACACCTGTAGTTCATTATGCTTGGTTTACAATCCTTGATCCTTGTGGTAGATGTCTTTTAAGCTTAACGATGGATTGTATAACTTGCATGTACAGCTCTTTTGACTGCATATTTTCACAGCAATATCTTCCAAACCTCAAATCAACTGCTGGCATTTTAGATGATTAATTGAGAATGACATAATGAAGAAATTGCCTGCACCTTGCAATGAAACAGCCTTTGAGTCAATTGTCTAATTGCTTTTGGTCATTTTAAAAGCAGGGTGGCACATGTTAAGGAGCTGAAACTCCTAAACCCTTCCTCCAATTTTAATGTGGATACCCTCAAATGGAAGCTGAAAGTCTGGATTTTATGTCCATTTACATTATATAATGATAAATTGTATATGTTTCAGCAAACAGTTAAAAGAAATTGTGTCTGTGTCCAAATATTTATGGACCTAACTGTAGTCTTCACCAAATATTGATATTAATTATATCACACAATTTAATTACTGTGCTTTTTCCCTATCTTTGCAGTTACTTAATTGTTTTGTGATCCCTGTGGTCATATTACTGTCCTGGTTTTTCTTACTGGTGCGGTACAAGGTGCTACACTTCATCGGGGCAGTTGCCTGCATTTTGGGAATAGGCTGCATGGCTGGAGCTGATGTACTTATGGGAAGACAGCAAAAGGAAGGTAAATGATATTATTGTGCTTCTTATTACTGGTAAATGACTGCACTATACAGACTTACAAATTGATAAAAGGACTATAAGAAAATGTAACATGAAAGCCAGCTCACCATCCTGGTTCACTCTGCAAATCCAAAAGAAAATTCAGCACGATCACGGAGGATGCATCTTGGTTTTCTTTATTTCATAATATAAAATTCATGTCACAATTTCAGCAGCGAATGGACAACATAAGACAGATCTACGTGTTTCGTCTTACGACTTAGTCATGGTCTCCTATGAGGTCTGTCTTATGTTGTCCATTTGCTGCTGGAATCGTGACATGGATTTTACAATATGAAATAAAGAAAACCAAGTTTTTATGCATCCTCCGTGATTGTGCTGGATTTTCTTTTGGATTTGATAAAAGGACTATGTCTTATATAATTATCACAAGACCATAGGAAACAGGCAACACATATTTTTGTTGCACAAAATTGTAGCATAATTTCAACACATATGAATGTCAAACTTTATGAATATAATATTTTTAGCATTGATGGTGCTAGTCATCAAGGTGTTAATCTAATTATTTTTTTTCCTTAATTTAAATCTTTATTATATTTTTCCATAAAAGTACAAATGTGACAGAAAGCATTCACCAACCACCCTCCCCCCTATACATATAAGAGGGAAGGAAGGTGAACATATATGGCGATATATAAATAAAGATTATTATTATTAATTAATGATAGGGATCAAATATAGTTTTATGCAATTAAAAGAAAACACACATTGCATACATTGACACTTAATACATTTAATAAAACCTACGTTGACCTTACAAAAACAGTCCCCCCTCCCTATTATGTGAGCAGACTGATAGAGGGTCCATTCATTTTCTCTCTTTATCCTTATCTCTTTTCTTCATTTTATTTATCCAAAATGCTTCCAATGTCTTCAACTTATTCCGGTAGTGTATCCTTTCAAACCCACCCTTCTTTATCTTTAGGTCTTCCCAAAGCATTGTATTAGGAGAGGTTCTGCTGATGCAGAACCTCACAATACTGACTTTAGCTAAAGTGGAGAATCTACAAATCCTAGTATACTGCATATTTGTGATATACGGGTGTTCATCCCTTTTAAAATCATTTAACAGAAGAGATTTCATAGAAAAGTCAACAAATTTTCAGGTCTGACTCAATTCTAAAATTAATTTCTTCCCAACAAGACCTCAACTTCGGACCCACCAATATGTAAGATGTCAGCTTCCCTCTCATCACATCTCATACACATAAAATGTACCAATTTAAGATTCATATTTTGTAAAGAAAAAATTCTATTACAAAAAAATCTGTCCCAATGATCCTGTGTCAATTGCCCTTTTCCTGTTTCTGAGAGTTAAAGACCACCTTCTTAGTGTCTACATAATTCAAAATCTTTAAGATTTTTGACATAATGATTTTTGTCTTCTACTCAGTAAAAAGTCTATCTAATAGTGTATCCATGAACACTTGAAACATATATTTTTCTATAGTCTTAACAAACGCATTATGAATTTTCATATACAAAAAAAAGCACATTTTCCCCAATTCCAAACTTTCTTTTCAGTTCCTGAAACGGAATAAACACACCTTTACTAAATAAATGTGCCACATTCTTATACTCCTTCATCTTCCATGGATTAATATCTATCTATTGCTCAAATTCTTTATTATAAATGTTAACAAACAACAGTGTGCACTTCAGTGTCCCATATACTCTCCCCATTTTCCTAAAAGCTTTCCATAATTCATTCAATAAACAACACATAGGGAAGTTTTTTACCTAAGTCAAACCCAATTGCCCAGACTCCAATACCTGAAACAAATGTTATAATCCCCTCATACCCTAGAAAACTTTCCCCAAAGCCTTAGAGTCCCCCCACTCTATTGGCATTCTGTTTTGTTATCACTGCCTAAAGATATTGGGGGAGATTTATTAGAAGTGTCTGAGAGCAGACATTTTCTAGTTGCCCATGACAACCAATCAGAGCTCGTCATTCATTTTTCTACAGTTGTTTACAAAATGAAAGCTGAGCTCTGATTGGTTTCCATGGGCAACTAGAACAGTTTTACCTCAGACACTTCTGATAAATCTCCCCTATTGAGTATTACTCAACAAGTAGTATAACCTCACGAAAGATCTCCATATATCTGCCCATGTAAGGAAATTTCATATCTTACAGACAATTACAGTTTCTTGTATAATCTTGTATATACGATCTTGTATATCTAATATCTAGTATTTTGTCCGCAGAATATTTTCCAGGAGATAGCAAACTAATTGGAGATGTATTGGTTCTTGGAGGTGCCACTCTCTATGGGATTTCTAGCGTGTCCCAAGAGTATATTGTTAGAAATCTTAGTCGTATTGAGCTATTAGGGATGATTGGACTTTTTGGATCTTTCTTCAGTGGAATACAGCTGTAAGTATATAACATAACAAGATTTAACCCCTTCTCGCCAATCGCCTTTCCATTTTTTGGGTTTCCAATTTTTGCTCCCCTCCTTTTAAAATCCATAACTGTTATTTTTTGATGGTCTGAGCTCTGTGAATGCTTGTTTTCTTGTTTTTCAACTAGCCTGAAGTACAATGTGTCATGAGAAAACCCTCTGGATATGTTAAAGCGTTCCAAAGTTATAATAACTAATAGTGACACCTGTCAGATTTTTAAAAATGGGCAGTGACAAGAAGGTGCATCAAGTGGTTTTCCTTTTTTTTATAACTAAAATAAACATTGTGACCAGGGGTGGGCGGTATAAAAAAGTTAACTAGTACTTACTGCGTCCAGATGTTCCACACTGTGCTCCCGCCATGCCCCTGTTTATTTACCAGGGCACGGAAACTCTAATCGGACCAGCTTCCAGCCAGCCGGGCACACCCACCAGACCACTGTTCCAGCGCCATAACAGGTGCTGGGAGCTTAATCAAAGGTGGGCGTGCCCTGTCATCTGGAAGTAGTCGGAGTGGAGCTTCAGTGTCCCAGTAAACATACAGGGGCACATCTCTGACGGAGGAAGGTGCGGGACATCGGGAGCACCAGAGCTGTAAGTACTGAACTACATTTTTCAATTGCTGCCCACCCCCGGCTACCTCGTTTAGTTAAGTTAGTCTTGGACAACCCCTAAGAGTGCAGTATAAGACTGTCTGAACTTTGCACTCCATTATTTCAATGAAAATACAGTGGGGCAGATTTATGTAAATATTTTATTTTTATTGACTAAATTATCAGACCTATTTAAAGGGAACGTGTCACCAGATGCCCTTTTTGGATTTTAACATGTCCCCACAGACACTAAATATCATATCAACCAAATATTTTTTTATAACATTTGTG
This sequence comes from Engystomops pustulosus, assembly GCA_019512145.1. Taxonomy (NCBI): domain Eukaryota; kingdom Metazoa; phylum Chordata; class Amphibia; order Anura; family Leptodactylidae; genus Engystomops; species Engystomops pustulosus. Next base: position 127,149,931 of record CM033643.1, read on the forward strand.
CCATTTTTTGTTAAAAAGATAAACTAGATCAAAGTTTACCTGGCTCCCTGCCAGATTGTTTCCTGAGTCCAAGAGGCGTGTGGAAGAAATTTAAAGTTTTCAACGCTCAAAAAAAGCACAAAACAGCCAATGCGACAATCAACACCAGAAGAGTGGCGTAATTAAGCGCACAGACTTTGATGCAAACCCACGCCCCATTTCACAGTTTACGCGTTGTACTAGTCGTAGGAGTGCCAGAAACTCTTGATAAATGTGATGCAGGCTGTTTTAATGCAAATTACAGCATAATTCTGTTGTAAACAGATTTATAAATCCGCCCCTTTATTCCTTTAAAAAAAATTACCCTTTCAATTGATTTACTGAATATATTTAGCTTATTTGCAGCATAAGCTATTGTTTTTTCTAATAGGATCAACAAGATCTGTGAGTAACAGTAACTTAACCGGAAGCCATGACAGGTAGCTTCCTCTTTATCTTTGGATATTTGGTACTTTATTTTTGTAAAGAAAAATTGCTAAAGATTCTGTTTAGACCACCAACACTCTCTTGAGGCTGATGTTGCTATTCTATGTGGTGCCAACGGCTGGAATACAAACATGCTTGTCAGTGTCCTGTTTCAAAAAGACTTTGTACTGGATTACTGTGTGGCTATCACTGTCTTGCAATTAGAGTTACAGGGGGCATTGGCTAGCTCTGTAGTTATGCTATACAACTGGTTAAGTTTTCGGTGTGATAGTGTTGTTATTACTGTGGCTAGCATTGGTAATGTCTCCGACTGAACCTATAATTATTGGATTGAACTCATAATTACTGGACTGAACTCATAATCACTGGACTGAATTAGGCAGGTCCGTTAATTCCAGTAAATAGCTTTTGTGGGCAAGTGGACTTATTCCAGACATTGGGAGTAAGAATGGCTTTGATAACATTAGCATAATAACTTTTTTTTTCATAACATAAACTTCTATATCTGATACATTGTCAAATAAGTGCATCTTGTCATATTTGAATCTTTTCTAGTTGCCAATACAGGTCAGGAATCCTATTACATTTTTCTATTACACCCACCTTGTGGCAGGCTGTTTCCATAGGAAATGCAATCTTGTTTGACTTTTTGATGTATAATTAGTTTTTTATGCATAGTATACCTGAGATCAACCCTAATGATGAATTATTGAGAGGTAATGCTGCTATTATAGAAATATCATGGTGGACAGTTTATTCATAAGCAGCTCAGAGATAATCTGGTTCTTGTAGTTATGTCATATACATTATGTGAACATTGTGCAGCCCTGAAGTTAGTATTGATTACCCTGTCAATGTGACAGCTACTTACAATGGGAGCAGGTATTTTCTGACATTGATTTTGGCCTTGACAGATAGATTATGGTCTCAAGCAGTGTTTCATCCATTTAACTTTGTCATGTATTAGTATTAGCACACATTTATGCTGCATTTGAGGATATGAAAAATAAGTCTCATTATAGCATAATTTGTAAGTCAAAGGAAATATCAGAAATCTGCTGAACATATTTAATTCCTGCATTTATTTTGTGTTTACTCCTTAAATTAGGTGAGTTTCATGTAAGGGTGCATGCCACACCGCTCCTGGACCGTTCTTGGATTGTTTTTAAACAGGCTGAAAACGCATGTGTTTTTGTAAGCTTACCATGCTTTTGGCTGTTTCACAGCTGCCTACACTTCTAGAAATGCAGATAAACAGCCAAACATGGTAAACATTCAAAAGCGCATGCATTTTCAGTCCGTTTAAAAATGGTCCAAGAATGTGGCAGCATCCTCAGCCTCTCGGGTTTTCCTTGAGGGTAGGTGGCCTCACTTGGGCCCAACCTCATTAGCATTTGCTTTGACATGCATGTGATTGTTTACCTTAATTATGGGCACCTTGGATAACTGTTATAGCTGTTTATAGTATCCCCAGGCTAAAGTACAGTAAATTGCCAACATCTAGGTGTTGGGTGTTAATTAGGGGACTATCTGTACTGAGGTGGTTAATGAAGACTCCCTCTCCCTAATGTCTAGCATGGCTAACTGATATGGTGAAGAAACTGCTGTCTGTTACTGAGCCACAACCTTCTATTTCCAGAACCCCACTTATTCGCATGCCGGTACCACCTCATGTGGCTGTTGAAGAGGTAGGATAGATTTCTGATGGACTGGGTAAACCGTTCTGTACTCTGGAGGACATAAATTCCTTGTTGAAATCCCTGATGGCTACTATGGGGTTGGGAGAAATTAAAGAAACCCTATCTATTCAAGATTTGTGAGTCAGTATTTCTGATATACAAGAACATGGAAGCTCTGAAGGATTGGAAGGATCCAAAAAAGGATGCAGGAGTATCAATAAACTTGAAGTATCCCTTCGCTAAATAGGATTCAGTCCTTTGGGATAGTGCCAAAAGATGCCCCAATAGCAAAAATGTATAAGAGCTCTTCGCCTTTTGAAGACTTGGGATTATTGAAAGACCCAATGGATAAGAAGGCAGATGGCCTCCTGAAGAAATCCTGGGAAAACTCCATGGCTATGCTGCGGCTGAATATTGCTGCCACCTACAGCTTGTATACTTTGAGTCGGGCTTGAACAATTAGATAATAATCTGGTATCGTGTATGCCAAAAGAACTCCTGGCATCCCTTCCAGTCTTGAAACTAGCAACAAATTTTGTGCTTCAGCGGACCCATTAGTCAGCCAGAGCAGCAGCCCTGTGGAATGCAGCCAGGAGGATATGGTTAAAACTAGCGGGGAAGTCTGTTCCAAAAATAGGATAATGTACACAACTTGTGAGGGGATGGGCTGTTTGGGAGAGATCTGGATGACCTACTGGAGAAGGCATGAGACAGAAAGGGGTTTCCTATGGAGCCTAAGTATTTCCAGCACCGCCTGTCTTGAGGGCAGAGTAGGGCACATAGAACTTAAGAGGCAGAGGAAATGGTTTCCTTTTCAACCCCCAGTCTGACAGGACGCACTGACCAATGATGCCAGACTTCCCGTGAGGGGAAGGCTAGGTGGTTCTCCCCTGCCTGGGCCAATTTATCTTCATCCCCATGGGTAAAGGCCCTTATTGAGAACAATCACAGGTTATAATCAAGAACCATCTCAGAGGGAGGGAGTTGAATTCTAAGGGATCACCTAAACCAATCCGGATTGGAATCAGAAGTGTTATGCTTTGTGTAAAAAGTCCTGATATCAGTGCCATCCCTGCAGCAAGGAAAAGGGTATTATTATTCCTCTACTTTTGGTAAGGAAGCCAAATGGCTCGTTTTGGAGCAATTTTAATTTTAAACAGGAAGTTCAAGATGGAGACTACCAATCCACAAGAACTTCCTTTTGAAGAATAATGTCCTGCCTACTTCTACATCCCAATCCAGATACTTGGAGGGATCTACGATTTGCTCTTTATATAAAATGGGTGCTTCACCATTATCACTTTCAAGCAATACCTTTTGTGTATTGCGTATTTCCTCTGCGTTTAGGGTATTTACCAAGGCGATGGCGAAGGGGTTTCTGCCTTACATCTCAAAGGCTCCATATAGTTCCATACTTGGATGACCTACTGGTCTTGGCTCTTAGAGAATCTATGCTTCAGGATAATCTAGGCAAAGTTTAAGACTCTCTCAATTAGGATGGCTTATAAATTGGGTAAACGTTCAACTTGGATCCATCAGAGGAAAGTGTTCTGGGAATCCTACACTACAAAACTTATGTCTTTCCTACTAGAAGAGAAAAATTGCTGCTTTAATGGGTCAGATTTCTGTCTTTCCAGACCAAAGACTACTTGCAGAGGTAATGAAGATTCTAGGATTCTTAACAGTAAGAATTGCAGTGGTTAGATGGGCTCAATCTCCCACCCAAAAACTGCATTTCTTATCCAGCTGGGGCAGATGTGGAACTGTCACTTTTTTGGCCAAAGTCAGTGTACTTTTGTTGGTGGAAGAAAGTAGCGTGGAGTCCATCACAACCAATGGCAGCAGGTATGGCTGGGAAGCACTGTAAATGCAGCTGTCTTTTGCACAGAATGATGAGGAACAAGATCTCCCCTGTTCTCTCCATCCCAGTCTCAGCTCTGAGCAGATAATCTATTAATCCTTAATGCTCAAACAGCACAGGCTATAGACGTCATGTAACTGGTATACTTGGATTTCTTCCACTCTTTAAATGTTCCCCCCTCCTCCATGTGATGGATGCTGCCAGGCTGTCACCATATACATCCTGTGTGTGCACCGTTCAGTGGATTCACTTGTGAAAAACTAAATAGATTTAATGCTAGGTTAGTTTGAGAGAACACAAGGCATCATGGGATCTGTGGGCTAGGAGCATAGACAGACATTAGTTTCTGACAAAAATATAGGTGAAGTGGGCAAACACAGAAAATATGTCATAACTTAAGACAGAAAAGGGCGACCAGCACAAAATAGGCATCACACTGTTTTCAAAGGGGAATCACAATTTGTAAAATCCCCCCCCCCCCCCATGTCTTTGACAGTGACAATAGCCAGATGGATCAGTAACACTATTGCCTCCTGTTATGAGATCGCAGAGCTTCCAGTCCTGGAAGGACTCAAAGCCCATTCTGCACTGGCTGTTGCAGATTCTTGGGCAGAACAGGCCTCAGCTTCCCCAGAACAGATTTGTAGGGCTGCTACATGGGCTATCCCTAGTACATTCTTCTGCCATTATAAGTTGGCTGTAGCCACTGTTTATTAGTTATGACTTTGGCTCTGGTGTTATCAGCTACATATACCAGAGAAATACTCCTGTGGAGGCGTAGGGGAAAGATGGAAATTACACTTACTACATTTCCCTTATAACCTTCGCAGCGGCAGTTTGTCCTGCCATGTTATATGGATGTAAAATTCTGATGTTGGCTTATGTTGCTTTGTCTGTACAAATTACTTAACTTCAAGTAAAAACTGATGCGCTTGAACCCAGATTAAGGAAACTAAACTGGTAAGAGGTGAGGGGCCACTTTTAAAGGGTTCCAGTCCTTGTTTCCTTGTGGTGCCGCTGTGGAGGCTAAAGGGGAAATCCAATTACCGGTGTGTGTGTAATTTACATCTTATGTACACATAAGGACTATTGGAAAAAATGTGCATGTTATAGATGGTACCTTGCGTTTGTCACATAAGCAATGTTAAACTTTTGTCTTTAAGGTCTACAAGGATGCACTAGATGGAGTTTACCGTATGCTAAAACATGAATTGCATTTCTCCATGGTTGATCATGATCAGTTTTGGATAGCTGCTAAAGTCCAGATGTCAAGAATCTGCAATCTTGAGAAAATTGCTGGCAATTATGTAAACTGGAAGATAATTGATGTCTTACCATCTTACAGGTATGGCGATCAGGATTTCTGCATGTGGTCTGGGGGACCCTATACTCGTATCTTTTAAGGCTTGCATTTCTAGCTTTGTTTCAAGCTGGAATATTGCTGTCTTTGTAAATGTAATGATGGAACACTGCTCGCTGATCTCTCATCCAAACACTTTTTTTTTTTTTTTTTACACTTGCATATATGAAGTAACCGTATGTTCTAACCTAGGATCAGTTGACAATCATACTTTTAAAATGTATCTTTTTTTTTGCTCAAGGATGTTCATGGCCACTGGAGATTTTATATATCTAGAGCAAATTAAAGGCTTCCTGTTTAGAAAACAACTAATACACAACTGGATCCGTCAAGATGAGAACCTCTGGGTGAGCAGTCTTCTTCCAGAAAGTCTCTTCCGGTTGTTGGAATATGACACAAAGATCTGTGAAGGTAACTTAATGGTCTGCCAAATAAAATTCAAATCTATCTTGGTACCATCTATATAATACAGCAATATTTACAGTTCAATCTGCCCAAAACATGATGCACCACCATCATTAGTCATTTAGTCGTCTATCAAGCACACTATTTTTACAGTTGACTATCACAATTATGTTAAGGCCCTGAAATGACAAATACCTCCCAAACAGTAATTCTGATTACTTTTCCTCTCCGCTTCATGGTCATGGAGCGGTGTGAAAATGGCAGTGTGCAGGCAAGGGGTTCTCCTGCCCCGTTCTTATGCCCTAATTAGAGCATGCCAATGTTCACCTTAAACCAGGTAGAAGCTGGTATATTGTTGACCGCCAGAGCAGCCACCTTCTGGATAAATCAGCAGGCCTCTATATGAACAAAGGTAGGGGAGATTTATCATGTGCATATTATACACTATCCTATGTACTTAACTCGCTGCAACAGAGCTTTCTCTAAGGCTGAGGGGCACAAAGATCCGGCAGGGTTAGATGGGAGAGGCAGATATAAATAGCCTCATGGGAAATGACCAGCGCCAATCAATGACTCGCTGGCCCTTCTAAAGCTGCCGCACGCGCGCCCTAAGGCACGGGGCCGGGCACACATGAAGTGAGGGAGACTCGGGAGCGGGGAGAGGTGAGACGCGCTGGCGCGGCGCCTGTGGGGAGCGAGAGCCACGGGTCCACCCGTGACAGTACCCCTCCCCCCCTTCGGCCTCCCCCTCTTCTTGGGCTGGAGAAATCTCTGCAGAAGATCACGGTCCAGGATATTGTCCTCCGGCTCCCAAGACCTCTCTTCCGGACCGAACCCCTTCCAGTCGACTAAGAAGAACCGCTTCCCCCTTACTGTCTTCATATCAAGGATGTCTTTTACCTCAGAGGTGTCGGTGGAGTCAGCACAGGGGTAGGAGGAGGTACTTGCCGGGAGAAGCGGTTCAGGATGACAGGCTTGAGCAGGGAGACATGGAAGGAGTTCGGGTTGCGTATGTTGGAAGGAAGGCGCAACTTGTAGGATACTGGATTAATACGGGACAGGACCTCGAAAGGACCTAAGAATCGAGGACCGAGCTTGTACCCGGGTATCTTCAGCCGGATATACTTGGAAGATAACCAGACCCAGGAGAGAAGATGGGAGGAGGTCTGCGTCTCTTGTCGGCCTGGATTTTAGTGCGAGCAGACGCCCGAAGTAGAGATAAACGAGTCTGTCTCCAGACAGAACTGAGGTCCTGCACCAATTCTTCCACCGCAGGAACATCCGAGTGAACTGAGAGAGGGAGTGGTGGGCGTGGAATTCTTCCATAGACAATAAAGAATGGAGCTGCACCAGCAGATTCTGAATCCAGGGCAACAAAGTGGACCAGTCTTCCTGACGGGCAGAGACAAAATGACGAAGGTACAACACGGAGGAACACTGGTACACGGGAACACGGAGGGACTCAGGTTACACGGGAACACGGAGGGAGTCAGGAACGCAGGAGACACTGAAACGCAGGAGACACTGGAACACAGGAGACACTGGAACGCAGGCAGTTCGCAACAGAGCTTTCTCTAAGGCTGAGGGGCACAAAGATCCGGCAGGGTTAGATGGGAGAGGCAGATATAAATAGCCTCATGGGAAATGACTAGCGCCAATCAATGACGCACTGGCCCTTTAAATTTTCTAAAGCTGCCACGTGCGTGCCCTGAGGCACGGGGCCGCGCGCACACGGAGCGCGGCCGGGACTCGGGTAGCGGTGAGACGCTCCGGCGCTGCGCCTGTGGGGAGCGAGAGGCACGGGTGAGCCCGCGGGTCGCAGGTCCACCCGTGACACAAGCATACACCAGACAAACAATAATAATAGTCTACTGGGTCAAAATCAGAGTAGTAGTAAGAGTAGTCAGAATCACAGCAAAACCACACAAGAATGGCAACCTATCAAAGTGCAGTTTTTATTTCCCAACTGTTAAGAAAATTAAAGCTGAGCTCTGACTGGCTGCCATGAGCTACTAAAACAGTTCTGCTCTCAGACAGTTTTGATGAATGAGGCCCAAAGTGTCCATCTGTATGCAGTATTAATGCTTTTAGAGACTTTGGATTTAAATTCCTGGAGGTGTCTAAAGTATTTCATCAAAAGCATATTAAACATCCATGGAATGGACTAAATGTTAATGTAAATACACATATGTAAAGACATAGAGATGTATACATTAAATAGAAAGAAAAAAAAGAACAATAAAATTCATTGGTACCAAAGTCGATATGATATATGATAATAGACACTTTTAGAACAGGATGATATGTTCTTTCATTACAAATCATAAGTTACTCTACTACCTATGAAAATCATTAAGACACAGAAAATGCCACTAAATGCTGTATGCCTGTAAATTTTGTCTTTTAAACATGATCATCAGGACAAATGATTCTGTATGCTCCTCACATTCCTGGAAGAATTCAAAGTATATTCTCCTTTTGTATTGTTAAAATATTCCAGACAGCATGCCTTTTACTGTAACAGTTTCTTGTGGGTGAATTTCATTTACTGCTCATCCCACTGGAGGTGAGATATATGAGATGATTCTGTTATAGCAATGTGTAGTTTCCCCGCAGCTGTATTTTTGATTGGTAGGCCTCACAATGACACGTTAAAGGTCACAAATAAACCAAAAAATCAGCAAAATGGCAATACATTTTTATTTGTTTCAATTCACATATTGTGAACCATATGCCATCCTGTAACAACCACATTTATATTCTGAACATAACCCTGGATTATTTTTAATTTTATTTCTTAATTTTTCTTTCTAAGTAATGATTCTACAATTATAAATCTTTTATCTTTATGTACAATTTTAACATCTCCGCATATACACATGTATAAGTAGAATTTTTCAGCACCTTTGCTTATACACAAGTGTATAAATATATATATATACTTGCATACTCATCTTCCGATGCTACCCGCGGCTCCTCTTACTTCTTCTCTTCACCTGTAACAGAGTGGGCAGAGACACCTCCATCCGCTCTCTATCTGTTCTGTTAAGAGTGATGAGAAGAAGGAAGAGGAGCCGCGGGGAGCATCGGAAGGTGAGTATGACAGATGCAGGGGGTTTCATTAATAGGAGGGCTGCAGGGAATTTCATAAATAGGGGGACTACAGAGCATTTTATTTTGGAGGGGGGGGGGCTGCAGGGCATTTCATTACAAAGGGGGCTGCTGCAGAGAATTCAATTACTAGGGGTACTGCTGCGGGGAATTTAATTACTAGTTGGGCTGCTGCAGGGCATTTCATGAAAGGGGGTGCATAGAGCATTTCATTACTGGGGGAGGCTGCTGGCCATTACAATACTCAGAGAGGCTGTAAACAATGCATTTCCTAAACTAGGCTTATACTTGATTCAATAAATTTTCCCAGTTATTTGATTAGGGGCCTCAGCTTAGACTTGGGTTGGTTTATACTCGAGTATATGTGTTTTAGCAGTGCTGGGAACTTTTTCAGATGCTGAAGAGAATGAAAGTATCCAAGAGTGAGCATACTGTATGTCATATCAGTTATAGTGTTGTCACAATTTTGTGTATAGTAGATGAGACTTTCCATCCAAAAACAGGAGCAAACATAGAAGGATATAAAATTAAGGTATAAGAGGAAAATATCACACACCTCAAATGGTCAACTTGAAATTATTCATTTAAGAAGAATTTGAGGTGTGCGCCATTTTCCTCTAATACCCTTATTCTGCATTACCATTGATCAACAAGTGTTGAAACTATTGCATTTCGATACAATAGCAGGTTGGCTGCACCCTGATAATTTAAATTCCCATTTTAGAGTTGTGCCTTAAAGTACATCTTTAAGGCACCCCACGCTTTCCGCCACTTAGCCTTGTGGCTTCTTCAGGGGTGTAAGAAATAGCTGCTCCACAATTAAAAAAGAAGTAAAGGGCCATCAGAATAAGACCACAATTGATATATATTTGAGTTTCTGATTTTAATTTTAATAAACAAAGAACAAAACAATTTATTAATAAATGGTGTGCATATTCATTCTCATACAGGACAGTTCAAAACTGGTATAGGAGTCATCAGTCTTTAAAGGACACCTGTCATGTATATGAAACTAGGCACATGGAGAAAGTGATGTCACGCCTGTTACCCCTCCCCTCTCCCTTCTCATGTCTGTATAATGTATAGTAAGCCTGCTGACATACTGTGTTCTACTATACATATGTGAGAGACACAGACATCAGCTTCACAAGTGTCTATTCTGCTATACACATGGCTGCATCCTGGAGAAGTTGTATCTCTGTCACACACACACACATACAGGCTACAGGAGGCGTGACAGGCAGCACCAGGAAGTATAGAGAGAAGCCACCACCAGTGGCGTAACTACAGCCGTAGCAGCCGTAGCGGTTGCTACGGGGCCCGGGAGGTCCAGGGGCCCGCGCTCCCGTGCCTGACTCTGCTGCAACTTCACTTTGGGATCCACCACAGAGAGGAGAAGGGAGTGCGCCACCTCTAGCCTCAGGCAGAGGTGGATGATGGTCCCTGCCCTGCCACATACATTGGCACAGGTCCGGCGGTCCGTACACTGGAAGTCCCCGTGAGTTCCTGCAGCCGGCTCTCCTCCTCCCTAGAGTACCAGTTCTCCCCAGTGCTCATACAGCAGCAGCGAGGCCCGGGCTGCTCCCTGCTGTACTGTATGCACACAGTGATGCTGTACTGCATAGGTACAGGGCTGCTGAGCCTCTGGGGCCTCGAGGAAGCAGCAGCCCCAGGGAGACAGCAGGCAGCACAGGCCGGGCAGAGAACTGTGGGCTTCTGGGGAGTGAGGAGCAGAGAGACTCAGCTCCAGGAGGAGGGAGTTCCCCAGCACCACAAACTATCATCGGAGGAGGCTGCAGAGAGGAAACCTCTTCTGGTAAGTATATTTATAAGTGTGTGTATGTATATGCTGTATATGTGTGTGTATATACTGTATGTATCTGTGTGTAACTGATGTATGCTGTGTATATACTGTATGTATCTGTGTGTAAATGATGTATGATGTGTATATACTGTATGTATCTGTGTGTAAATGATGTATGATGTGTATATACTGTATGAGTGTCTGTATCTGTGTGTAAATAATGTATGATGTGTATATGCTGTATGTGTGTCTGTATCTGTGTGTGTAAGTGATGTATGGTGTGTATATACTGTATGAGTGTCTGTATCTGTGTGTGTAAATGATGTATGATGTGTA